>ML779568.1:1434930-1460516 GCA_009831015.1 Picea engelmannii
TTGGTCAACCTCTAAACATTATTTTATTTTCAAATTTGAACGCTCTTTTTAGGGGAAAGAAAACATGAAATTATCAATTTTAGTTCTTCCCCAGTGGAGTCACCATTATGTTAGCACTTGGTAAATTTCCTAGAGGTTGAAAAAGAAGAAATCTACAAACGTAACTTTATCCAACCACTTTTAAAGCTGGGATCTAGCCCTTCTAGCTTCAGAGAGGGATCTCTCTATATGATTTATCTTTGTTTGTAACTTTAGATGTTAGGCTAGGTAAAGAGATAGGTAGGTTTTGTTGTCAAAGTGTTTTTAAATTGGTTGAGACAGTCTACACATACATTGGGCTATGGGGTCTGTGTTTAAATAAATATGAAATACAACCAGAAACGATAAAGAAGACTTTCACAGGGCGAGATAATATATTCACTGGATCTTTTAGTAGCTTAAATGATGGACAGAAGAAAAGATGAGAAAGATACATTCAACTAAGAAGAAGTTAAGAATTTCTTAATTGAAAACATCAGAAGATAAACATTCAAAATCTTTAAAGTCAGAAACAGGGTATCCAAGATAAATCCTGCAACATGCGTTACTCTTAAAGATTAGTTTCTGAAAACAATATGATCAGAAAGCAAGAAAAACATTCAACTTAGAGAATAAACTTCACCAGTGAATACACGCAAGAATCCTGTAAAAGTGCCTCCTTTTTATTAATGGTAGATCTCTTCAAAAAATGTTACAGTCTGATAACTTCAGGGTGTAAAGATCAAAAACCCTCAATACTTCGAAAGGTGAAGTATTTATAATTCAAATTGAAAACGTTCCTGTCATAACTGATCAGGACATGCTCATTCTATTTTTAGTCTAACTAATTTAACTAATCAAAACTGCTTGATGACTTGGTGTAACTCCTTCCTGAATTCTGGGGTAGACTGTTGGTGAGGTTTCTTCTCAACCTCTTCTGACTGGACAAGTGACTGGACCTGGACAACTCATCTGCTAATCGATCAGATCGCAAAGTTCCTCCCATCTGAGATGACTAGGCACAGTGACTTTGAGCAGTCTCCGATACACTTTGTCCATTTCCATATATTTGGCGAATGTGGGCTTGGTGAGGAATATGTATCAAATCTCGTGCTGGATGCTGATGTCAAATTGAAGAACGTCTAGGAATGCTTTGCCAGTGATACTCCCTTATATGCCAACAAACTTTGAACTGTCCTTAGACACTTGAGACAGTCTCTTTTTGTAATCTGGGAGTGTCATTAGTTTATCATTAATAACCTTCAGATCGGGGAGACCTTTCTTATGGAGAGCCTCAATCTTGTTAAAGAATTTTTGTACCCCTAGGTCCATGGTCTAAACCTTTTCTTCTAGTTGAAGCATTAATCCCCGTTTGGTCAAAACTCTTTTGACCTCAAGGATGGTCTTTGTTCTGTCCTCGATCTTCAACTCTTCTAGCTCTTCTCTGGTCTTGGAGTTTAGGAATTTGATGATCTCATTTGCCTGAGTTGGTCTATCTCCCAATTCTACTATGATCTTTTCAATGGCCTGTTTACTTCTCTGGACCAACTCATTCTTCTCAAACATGATTTGGATCATGGGCCAGATTTCATTTATGGACTTTGTGATATCTGTCCATACGTTCTCTTTGACCTCGGCCAAAGTCTTCCCTGCCACTGTTTTCTTATAGAGTTGTTGTAGTTCCTTCTTGAGATGCTCAGTCACCTAATTTTCTTTGGATAGACTGATCTAAAAAGAAGCTTTGAGTTCCTAGAGGTTATCAACTTCCTTCTTAAGCCTGCTGATTTATGTCTCTTGCAGGTTCATCTTTTCCATGGATTTGGCAAGGTCGGTTGTTCCCTCTTGCGGTGTCACTAGTGTTGCAAATGGAATTGCTATTACTGTTGTTGTGCCTGCTCCTGAAATTGGGATGGCACTCAATGGAATGAATTCCATTGGCTTCATCTGTTCTTTCTCTTTCAATAATCTCTCCATCTCATCTTCCATTTCTTTGAGCTGAGCATTCTGCTCCATGAGCAAATTTAGCATCTCGTCCTTCTCACCTTCTTTCTCTTCTATCTCCTTCACCTGTGAGTCTTCTGTGGGCGGGAGCTTCAGCTGTTTTCTCAAGGATGCGATGTCTGCATTCTTCTTCTTTATCATCTCTTCTGCAACTTTGACATTTGAAGGATCATAGCCGATATTGAGGACCAACTCCTCCAAAGTCTTAATCCTGTTGTCTTTTGCGAAGGATGAAATCTTCTCCAGCTTGAGTTGCATTTGAGCGTTGTTGAGTGACACCTAAACTTTTTCCGCTGAAGCAGAAGCATGCACCAATGTGTGAAATACCATCTCTCCTGTCTGTTTGTGCAGATCCATCTGATCTGTTGGGTGCACGTCCTTCATCTAGAACTGGATGGTGGCCCTCTTGTAGTCTGTGATTACCTTGGGGTCTGGTACCTTCGCCTGGAGGAAGGCCATGTGCATCCTGCCCTTTTATATGTCAAATGAAGACAACAACCTGTGCTATGCAGTACTTTCGAAACTGAGCATAGGTGCTGCTGGTAAGAGTCTGATTCTTTTTCTTAATAATCTCATACTTCTCGAAAATACTCGACTTGGGCCCAATCTTTCCCTGCTGAGTACCCAGTGGAGAGTCTGTGACTTTCTTTGGCACAACTGGGGTGATTTCCTTATACAGGCTCGACCTGAAGGCTGGAATGACAGACTTAGTCACTGTGGTAGGCGGGACCTCTTTCTCACCAGTAGGGATGGGAACTGTGGCTGTCTTGGGCCTCTTAGTATGTAACTGGAACTCTTCAGACGACACCTCCGTGACAGGCGGAGATGATTCTTGTCGAGGACTTTTTTCCTTTGGGACCTATGGCATGGACGTTGGTGGAACATAATTCGGAGGAACCTGCTGCTCTACTTCAATCAGGGTGTCAGGCACCCACACAGTCTGGTTGGTGAATTTTTCAATCTCGGGCTTGTACTCATGAATGTACGGGATGTTTTTGTTCTTCACCCTCATTTTTGAGATTATCCCACACGGGTCATAGTGCCATGGGAAGGTTAAGAAAAACTTCATCTCTCTCAGCATCCGGTCAGCTTCTTCTCCGGCACCTCGACTGTTGCATATGAAGGAGCCAATCTGCCCCTTGATCCGAAGCTGCTGCTTTTTCTTCAAAGACACAAAATGGATATCATCTGAATTCATGATTTGTCTTATGTATTCTAGAGAAAATATTCTTACCGGCACATAATTAGGAAGCTTGTAAGGTGCCAGCTCGCACCTGAATACTCTTATCTTGGTATGGTTTTGATACAGGTACCAATCTCCGATCTTGGTGTTGTTCGAGAGATGCAAAATTCTCTGGACTTCGTTGTTTATTCGAGGCTCGGGCCTGCCGCTCAACATACTTACCACAAGGTGGTAGAACAGGTCAATGAATTCTTTGAAGATGTACTCTGTGGAATTATGCTTCAGCAAAGAGGTCCATCCTATGACTGGCTGAGGCCTTCCATCTACGTCCATCTTCTGCATGCAAAAACTAAATTTATTTGCTTGAAAGTAGACAAACATGTATGCCAGTATAGAAGAATATATGAACATGCCTTCTGTGACAAAATTCACGAACTGTTTGTGAATATTGTCGGCCAAGAAGGTGTTGTAGTCAAACTGTGTTGTGGGTTTTTCGTCATTGGAGAAAATGGATAGAAAACCCAGAATGGGCTCATCTACCCACTGGTCGGAATAGTAACCTAGCAGGGAACAAAGGGATGAAATGACTTGATTTCCCTTGGTGGAGAACATGGATGATGGGTAAGGGGGATCTGTGGAAGGGAATTGAGTGGAGGTGGGAAGGAAAAGCTCGAAAATTTGAGCTCTCTGGTTAAAAGTCATCTTTTGGTATAACTCAGTAAGGATTTCTAGGTTGAAAGGGGACGCAGATTCAACACAGGGAATTTGCATCATCTACTCTATGTCTTTGGGAGTGATGAAGAAAAACATGTCTCTCGATGAGGATATGATGGCTCTCTATTCGGGGATGTAGTGAGCTTGGCATTTAAGCGCGAATTCAGGAAAATGGTGTATCTGGGGAAAAAGGTAAAGGGGCAAATTAGACTCCTAGAGTCCAATTTCATCACTCTGGTCTAGGAAAACCTCCTGGAGCCATGACTGGAGGTCTGAAAAGTTGAAATCACACTTGGTATTAGCAATCAATCTATCTTTGTCGACCAATGGGATTTTGTCCAGGTCGATAGGAGGCGGGAGAAAAGGATTCTCCTCTCCTTCTGCTTGTCTAGGCTTTGGTGCCATCTCTACAACAATACCTGCAATAAACACGAAGTTAGTGGGGTCGACTGACTGTGGATGAAGGCGACGGGATGTAACGGAGGGAATGGCTATGATATTTTCTGGTGCGACGAGTGAACAACAAAAATGGAGGAGAACAATAATTTTATTTGAAACTGGGGTCGGTTGGATGCGGGATACAGGTCAGCAGGATAACGGGTATGTTATCCAGTAATAAGTGGGAAACGAGCCACTTGGGGGTGAGATGGCAGGTGACGGTGGCCAAAACATATGAATGGGTGATGTGGCTGCTAGGGATTGGAGGTGAAAGTCGCAATAAGGGGTTGTTCATGAGTGAAAAGGGGTTAGGGGACTGGCAACAGTTATGGGATGTGATATACCTCGGAGGCAAGTGGAACAAGTGGAAGATGACGTCCATGGGTGACGGGAGCTGTCAGATAGCAGATGGTGATGGGACTTCGGGACCAATAGTCTGATGCCACGTATGACAAGGGGCCCGCCAGAGGGAAAAAACTATTTCGGATCCCCCACCCTCGGTTAAATGCAGATCACCAGGGGGGGTCCGAAATCCAATTAGAGCCGTTGATCTACACACCCTCTTCCTGACCGCGGATCTTAGCGTGTCGTTTATCAGTCATTCCGGACCCCCCCCCCTCGGTTAAAGGCAGAACAGATGGAGGGGTCCGGAATCCAATCTGGATCGTGGATCTGAGCGCTTGTTCCTGGACCGTCCAGATCTGCGCAATTCTTATTACCGATTTCGGACCCCGCCCTCGGTTAAAATCAGAACGCTCGGGGGGGTATGGAAAGCTCTGTGCGCCGTAGATCTGAGCACCGCGATCAGGACCGTTGATATGTGCAGGATGTATAAATCAGAAGCGGGGAACACATGTGTTGAGAAAACTTAGAATAAAATAATTTTATGGGTTTTTCTCCTACCTTTCAAATAGACACCACCATGGGGCTTCAACCACACTATCCTTTAGACATTTGAGACATGGTGTGGCAGTTTACATCGAGATGGTTTTACTGGAGTGAACCAATGAAGCAACTAACCTACATGCTAACCTATCTCCTATGAAAATTAACCCAGATTAAATTGTTGGGTTAAGAAATTACTCTACCCTGGGGCTATCTGACCTGGATTAGACAGTCTGGCCAGATTTATTCACTAATCTAACCTAGACATTTGGCTAAGATTAAACTGTTTAGCCAAATCATTCACTACCCTATCAACATCAAATTTAAAAGAACTTGGCCATGCTTGAAAGGTATGACCAAGTTACTATTATTGCATGGGGCTTTTATTTCAATTCTTTTATGCCCTCTTTTCTTTTTCTCTCTTTTTTCTTTTTTTCTTTTTTCTTTTTCTTTTTTTCTTTTTTCTTTTTTCTTTTTTCTTTTTTCTTTTCAAATTATTTGCAGAATGAAAAATCATTTGTCAACAAAAATACTAGAGACAGATAATATCCCAGTCACCAGTTGATTCCCATAAATTATGGGGTGATAACAGCGGCTCCACCTAGGGATGGTACTTTCCCTGTGAAATGCCAAGAATCCTGGTTCCTGTAGTCCTGAAAATTTATGCCTAGCAGTCTTTGTTGGTTTTATTCTCAAAAATTGGAAAAACAGTGGTCAGCAGCTTAGGGCCTTCACTTTGGGCTTCAACCAACTGACTAATGTTCCTCATTCAGAAAATGCAAGTGAAAAACGAAACTTAAACTAGTATGTACAATGGAGAGTGAGCACTCAAATATTCTACTGAGGTGGGACATAATGTTTCAACATTCTGCCATTCATAGGTGCTCCTGGAAGATCTGACCCATCGTCGTTGTTTAGCAAGAAGGCATTGTTTCCCCTGAAAGCTTGGATCATGTATGGACCTGTCCACAGATTGTCAAATTTCCCATGCTTTCCCTTGTCCTCATTCCTGACATCCCATCTCAAAACCAAATATCCCAGCTTAAAATCATCTTCCTTGGTTCGTTTGTCAAAGATCTTCTTGATGTTTTCTTGGACGACCTATGTTTTGTTGAAAACATCCTCCTTAGACTGCTACAACTGGATCATCTGGTTGATCCTTCTCTGTGAGTCATTTGGCTCAGCTTGTACCTCTTGAAGTAACTTCATGACAGGAACTCCCAAAGAAGTGGGGAAAACTACCTCTGTACCATAGACCAGCTGGTATGGTGACATACCAATTGACCTTTTGGTGGTCAGCCTGTCAGCCCATAAAGAAAACACCAGCTTATTGTGCCATGTTTTTTTGTTTTCCTGCAATGTTTTCTTGATGATATTTACCAAAGTTTTGTTTGAATATTCCGCCAGCCCATTCCCCTAAGGGTAGTAGGTTGTGGAATGCCCCAGAACAATGTGATACTGGTTGTAGAAGTCTATGAGCTTCTTTGACCGAAAGGCAGTTGCATTGTCAGTTATTATCTTTCTAGGACAACCAAAACGAGATAAAATATTATTTTCAAGGAATTTAATAATAACAGAGTCAGTGGCTTGCCTGCTTGGTACTGCCTCGATCCATTTAGTAAAATGATCGGTGGCAGTAAGAATCCATCTGTGTTGGCCCGAAGAAGGTGGGTGTATTTCTCCAATGAAGTCAAGCCCCCATTGCTGAAAAGGGGCTTCCACTGAGATTGGTTTCAGAGGTAAAGGAAGGAGTTTCCTTTTTCCTTCAAACATTTGACACTGGTGACATGTTGTTACCTTCTGATGCACGTCGGCGAACAGGGTGGGCCAATAGAATCTAGCTCTGAGTATTTTGTTAGCTGTGACCTTCCAGTTCAAATGGCCACCACATTCTCCTGCATGAAACTCTTGCAACACTTTATCATCTTCATATTTCAGTAAGCAATTTAACAGAATACCTGCAAGATCTTTCCAATATAAATTTCCTTCTAGAATACATAATTTCAAAGCTTTCAACTTTAAAAATCTAGCTTTAGTCTTAGTCAACCCAGGGGGAGCTTGTAGATTTTGTAAAATGAAAGGTCTGCATACCATGGAGAGTTGAGAAATACCTCTCTCACGTTTGGAGTGGCCATCTCACCCTGTTCATCTGCCACATCTAGAAAATTAATGTCAAGAGCATGAAAGTTAGATTCAGCCATTAATTTAGCAAGGCCTTGACCTTTGATTAGTTTAGTGGGCTTAATATCTAAATCGTATTCTAAAATGACAGCAATCCATTTTCCCCTTCTTCCATCCGGATTGTCCTATGTCAAGATATCCTTTACTACCGCATTCAGAACATAAGCTATTGTGTGGGAATGGAGAATATATACCCTAAAGTATTTTAAGGATTTTACCAAAGCAAAAGCTTGCTTCTCCATGATCTTGTAATTTAGAGAAACATCTCTTAATGCTTTGCTAAAGAAAGCTATGGGTTGTTCATACCCTTCGCTGTTCTTCTGCAGTAACACCGCTGCTATAGTATGTTCAGAGGCGAAAGAAAAGAGATAGAAATCCTTAGTAAAATCTGGACTGATCAAAACATGGGCTTCTATGAGTGCTCTTTTGACTTGTTCGAAAGATTGTCTGGACTCAGAGTCCCATTTTATTTTTACGTATTTTTTAAGCATGTTAGTAATGTTCCTGAGGAGTTGTGCTAGATTGGGAATGAATCTGCGTAGAAAGTTAATTCTTCCGATAAAACACTGTAGTTCTTTGAGGTTCCTGGGATGGTCTAAATTTTGTATAGCTTCGATTCTGCTAGGGTCTATTTTGATTCCCTCTTTAGAGACGATGTGTCCCAACAATTTTCCTTCTTATAACCCGAAAATACATTTCTTAGTATTTAAAGAAATCCCAAACCTCCTACATTTCTCGAAAACTCGTCTGAGGTGCCTTAGGTGTTCATCATCAGTATGGGAAAACAAAGTCACATCATCTAGATAGACGACAATGAACTTACCTGATTCTTCCACGAAGGCGATATCCATCGGCCTCTGGAATGTGGCTCCGACGTTCATCAGACCGAAAGGCATTTTCACATACATGAAAGTGCCCCATGGTGTGGTGAAGGCGGTTTTTTCTTGGTCGTCCGGGTGAACTAAGACTTGATTGTAACCCGAGAAACCATCCAACAGAGAAATTCAACTGGACCCGACCACCCTTTGTAGGATGTAGTCCACTTTCGACAAGGGGTGATTATCTTTCAGGGAGACTTTATTCAGATTTCGAAAATCTATGCAAAGTCTGATTTCCCCAGTTTTCTTACGTGTAGGGACCAGATTAGAGACCCACTTGGAAAAACGTATTGGGACTATGATCTTGGCATCATACATTTTCTTGATTTCCTTTTCTATCAGAGGGAGCAACTTGGGATTTATCCTCCTAAGTTTCTGCCTAAACGGTTTTTGATCTTCTTTTATTGGAATCCTGGGTTGTATGATGCTGGTATCACAGGCTTTCAAATATTCATAACCCTAGGCAAAAACATCCGAAAATTCTTTGAACAGTTCAATGTACTTGAGTTTTTTCTCCGGGGGTAATGATTTAGACAGTTTGACCATCCTAGGTTTCTCTTCAGTCCCTATATTACAGTCTTCTACCTCTTGTCCATGAGCTTCTATTTTTGGTTTTTTGGCTACATCGTTAGAATCAAACAAGTCCTCTAAAGGAACTAGGCCTCTAGGTAAAACATTGTTTTTCAACTGTAAAACGTCAGCATCCAAATCGTCATCACCTAATTTTCCTGAATCTACTGTATTTACACTGTCAATTTCAAAATCAGAATTATTTACATTTTCATCTTCATTCTCTAAATCTATATTTGTACATTCAAAATTGTTTTTGCATTGCAGGAAATCTTCAATTTGATCGTCATTACCAAACACTTGCCAGTACCTGATATTGTTAGGAACGGTTGGTCTACATCTCACCTCAACGGTATATGGACGAGTCGGGTGGAAAGGAATCTTACAGGTGGCTGCTGAGGTGGCCAATCCATCTGCCAGAATATTCTGTCCCCTCGGCATTACCTCCAAATCAACCTCAGTAAAACACCTCAAGGCATCAAGAACAACATTTCTATAAGCTCTAAGATGGTGGTGTTTCACAGCATACTCACCTTTAATTTGCTTGATTATTAACTTAGAATCACCTCTTACCATAATCTGTTTGGAACCAAACTTTTTCAAAAGCTTCAGACCGAGCATCAAAGCTTCATACTCGACAACATTGTTAGTGCACTGGAAATTTAATTTGTAGGAATGATTTTCTGAGTACCTGTTTCTGTGATTATGCAGCTAGACTCCAGCTCCTACTCCTTCTTTACTCATAGCTCCATCAAAGTCCATGCTCCAGAAATCAGTGGGTAGCTCTTCAGTTATTATGTTCTTCATTTTTGCTACCTCAATGCTTTCTAGGTTTTCATCTTGACTAGATGTGTCTTCCATCAGCCGAGTATCTTGCTCTTCTATATCATCATCATTGTACAAGATGAATGAGTCTAAATCGGAATGCACAGAGTAAAGGGGATAATTGTGCGGCTTTTCTTGGCTACTGACCATGTACTTCATCAATGTTTTTTTGTACAGCCTCCTCTGTTGCCCAAACACTGGGATAGTGGCATAAGACATATCCAGCTGCAGGGTTCCTTTCAACTTCACCCCCCAGGACCGGGATAGAAACATTCCATACTTTGGCGGGATTTCTGCAACCACCACATCCATTACCATGCTCTTCGCAGGAATCTGAATCAAGGTGATGCATAGATCCTTGATCAAACCAATACATTTGACTTTGTTGGAGTCGAACGAGTGTAAATCCTCATATGGTCTAGTGACCTCCAGTCCCAGTTTTTCCATGACTGCTTTAGGCATCAGATTGTGGGAAGTACCCGAATCCAACATAGTGTTATGCAAGATCAAGTTGTGTATGTTCAAACTGATGTAAAAAGGAGCGACCTCACCAGTATCATCTCGACCGTCTACTTCAGGTCCGAAAAGAAGCTCGGGTCAATCATCAGTAAGGTTCACAGTGTTTGAATGACTTGTTGATCTAATGGTTAAGGCATTCGTGCCTATGTCAAGTTCAATGGCCAGTGCTTTAATCACCTGTGAACGATAACCGCCTCTGTTCATCAACTCTGTAAGTGGGATGGGAATTTTTATTTTTCCCAATTCCCCCTCAAGGCTGAAAGGTGTAGGGTTTCTTCTCATCAATTCTGGTTTGTCCACCATATTCTTCTGCTCAGAAGTACTTCATGGGTTAATAGGTGAAACCTCGGGCTATGATGGCCTTTTCAGAATGGTGATGTTTTTCTTCACGGGAGCGTCAGCTTTACTCTTCTCAGCGATCTTCTCAGCAGTATTTTTCTCAGGAGTCTTCTCAGTAGTAGTTTTCTCAGGAGTCTTCTTAGTAGATGGCTCAGGGGTCTTCTTGGTCTCAGCTACCTTCTGTGTTTTAGTCGTCTTTTTTGGGGAATTCTCTTCTGTTTTCTTACTCCGCAGATTGTACTGACGATGTACCTCCAACATAGCATTTTCAAAGGCCTGTTGTTCTGCGTCTTCAGCTTCTTTACATACTTTCATTTGATTTAGAAGAAAGAGTTCCTTCTCTTCTTGGGTAAGGAAGATGGCTTAATTGTTGTGAATGCCCATGAGGTTGATGTGAGTGTCCTCCAATTCCTCAATCACCTCCCCTCCTTCATCAGCATAGTTTTCTTGCAATGGAGGTCTGATCTGCTGATCTGGACCTCTCTGTTCTCTTTGATCTCTAGGATCTCTCTGTCTGATTTGAGGAGGGTTTCTCCTGAAGTTGGTATTCCAAACCTGAGGAGCAGGTGGGTTGTCTCTTGGAGGATTTCTATCTGACACCGTAAGTCTTTCCATCATTAGTTCCACTGCTCTGGTCAAAGAATCCAATCTGGAATCTGTGTTCGAAGTGGAAGGTTCTTCTTTAATTGTGACTCTTCTTTCTGACCTTTGACGTGCCCTTTTTGCTAATAGATTGGCCTCCACACTTATAGCACTTTTCTACATGTCCTCCAAGGTGGAAGAATTTCTTTCTTTTAGTTGGTATGACATGTCAACATCAAATCCATCAGGGAATTTAATCAATGCCAGACCTTGTGGAGGTTTGATTTCGGTTGGAATTGCATTGTACAGGTTGTTAAATTAGGTGCAGTAATCCTGTACCATCTCACCTTGATTTCGTCTTATATTCTCGTATTCTGAGTGTATTTGGAGAGGGTTTTTCTTTACCTCCCATCTGTCGAGAAAACTCCTTTGGAATGCGACAATGTCAAGGATTGAAGCGGCCGATAAAGATTTGAACCATTTTTTGACGTCACCTATCAAACTTTGGGCAAACAATCGCATTTGAACATCAGCCTCATCAACTTCTTGCAGGTCAAAATAATCATTCATTTTGTCAACATGTTGTTGTGCGTTTAAAGGTCCTGTTGCGTCGAACTGTGGGAGTCTAGTTTGGTAATCTTGGGGCATGGCGTGTAGCGGCACAACCAACACCAGAGGAGCATATCGAGCTGCCATGATGGGTGGAGGAGGTGGGATGACAACCTCGATGGTTGGCGAGGTAGCGGCTGAAGAAGAGGACGAGGACGAGGAGGGACTGGATAGTACGGAGGGAGTGATTTGAGGTTTATTCGTGGGAGACTGAACTTTGGGGATTCGGGGTTGGAACGCAGTTGGGTCAAAAATGATTTCAGACACAAAACTGTCCAACCGTGTTCTAACCAGGCTTTGCTATGGAAAAGTTTCAAGGTCAGTGTTTTGAGAGGCAACAGGCTTCTTGGAAAAAGAAGGAGACTTATGAAGGGGAATATGACTCGTTGAACTAGAAGCTAAGGTCTTTCACCTAAGAAACCGTTCGGGGTTATCTATCACTATCGCGGGTTCTGTGTTTGGATGCGATCAGGTATGAACTTTCTTGGGAGCCAGAACTCTTTTTGGTTTTATATATATATATATATATTTTAATTTTGCGAGTCTTAAAATAATATGTACAAAGTTTGGTCGACCTCTAAACATTATTTTCTTTTCAAATTTGAACGTTCTTTTTAGGGGAAAGAAAACGTGAAATTATCAATTTTAGTTCTTCCCCAGTGGAGTCGCCATTATGTTAGCACTTGGTAAATTTCCTAGAGGTTGAAAAAGAAGAAATCTACAAACGTAACTTTATCCAACCACTTTTAAAGCTAGGATCTAGCCCTTCCAGCTTCAGAGAGGGATCTCTCTATATGATTTATCTTTGTTTGTAAATTTAGATGTTAGTATAGGTAAAGAGATAGGTAGGTTTTGTTGTCAAAGTGTTTTTAAATTGGTTGAGACAGTCTACACATCCATTGGGCTATGGGGTCGTTGTTTAAATAAATAGGAAATACAACCAGAAATGATAAAGAAGACTTTCACAGGGAGAGATAACATATTCACTGTATCTTTTAGTATCTTAAATGATGGACAGAAGAAAACATGAGAAAGATACATTCAACTAAGAAGCAGTTAAGAATTTCTTAATTGAAAACATCAGAAGATAAACATTCAAAATCTTTAAAGTCAGAAACAGGGTATCCAAGATAAATCCTACAACATACATTACTCTTAAAGATTAGTTTCAGAAAACAATATGATCACAAAGCAAGAAAAACATTCAACTTAGAGAATAAACTTCACCAGTGAATACATGCAAGAATCCTGTAAAAGTGCCTCCTTTTTATTAATGGCAGATCTCTTCAAAAAATGTTACAGTCTGATAGCTTCAGGGTGTAAAGATCAACAACCCTCAATACTTCGAAAGGTAAAGTATTTATAATTCAAATTACAAACGTTCTTGTCATAACTGATCAGGACGTGCTCATTCTATTTTTAGTCTAACTAATTTAACTAATCAAAACTGCTTGATGACTTGGTGTAACTGCTTGCTGAATTCTGGGGTAGACCGTTGGCGAGGTTTCTTCTCAACCTCTTCTGACTGGACATGTGACTGGACCTAGACAGCTCATCTGCTAATCAAGCAGATCGCAGAGTTCCTTCCATCTGAGATGACTAGGCACAGTGACTTTGAGCAGTCTCCGATACACTTCGTCCATTTCCGTATATTTGGCGAATGTGGGCTTGGTGAGGAATATGTATCGAATCTCGTGCTGGATGCTGATGTCAAATTGAAGAGAGTCCAGGAATGCTTTGCCAATGATGCTCCCTTGTATCCCAGCAAACTTTTAACTGTCCTTAGACACTTCAGACAGTCTCTTTTTGTAATCTGGGAGTGTCATTAGTTTATCATTAATAACCTTCAGACCGGGGAGACCTTTCTTCTAGAGAGCCTCGATCTTGTTAAAGAATTTATGTACCCCTAGGTCCATGGTATGAACCTTTTCTTCTAGTTGAATCATTAATCCCCTTTTGTTCAAAACTCTTTTGACCTCAAGGATGGTCTTTGTTCTATCCTCGATCTTCAACTCTTCTAGCTCTTCTCTGGTCTTGGAGTTTAGGAATTTGATGATCTCATTTGCCTGAGTTGGTCTATCTCCCAATTCTACTCTAATATTTTCAATGGCCTGTTTACTTCTCTGGACCAACTCATTCTGCTCAAACATGATTTGGATCATGGGCCAGATTTCATTTATGGACTTTGTGATATCTGTCCATACGTTCTCTTTGACCTCAGCCAAAGTCTTCCCTACCACTATTTTCTTCTGGAGCTGTTGTAGTTCCTTCTTGAGATGCTCAGTCACCTTCTTTTCTTTAGATAGGCTGATCTAAAAAGAAGCTTTGAGTTCTTGGAGGTTCTCAACTTCCTTCTTAAGCCTGCTAATTTCTGTCTCTTGCAGGTTCATCTTTTCCATGGATTTGGCAAGGTCGGGTGTTCCCTCTTGCGGTGTCACTAGCGTTGCAGATGGAATTGTTGTTCTTGTTGTTGTGCCTGCTCCTGAAATTGGGATGGAACTCAATGGAATGACTTCCATTGGCTTCATTTGTTCTTTCTCTTTCAATAATCTCTCCATATCAGCTTCCATTTCTTTCAGCTGAGCATTCTGCTCCATGAGCAGCTTTAGCATCTAGTCCTTCTCACTTTCTTTCTCTGCTATCTCCTTCGCCTGTGAGTCTTCTGTGGGCGGGAGATTTAGCTGTTTTCTCAAGGATGTGATGTCTGCATTCTTCTTCTTTATCATCTCTTCTACAACTTTGACATTTGAAGGATCATAGCCAATCTTGAGGACCAGCTCCTCCAAAGTCTTAATCCTGTTGTCTTTTGCGAAGGATGAAAACTTCTCCATCTTGAGCTTCGTTTGAGCGTTGTTGAGTGACACCTGCAATTTTTCCGCTGAAGCAGAAGCGTGCGCCAATGTGTGAAATACCATCTCTGCTGTTTGTTTGTGCAGATCCATCTGATCTGCTGGGTGCACGTCCTTCTTCTGGAACTCGAAGGTGGCCCTCTTGTAGTCTGTGATTACCTTGGGGTCTGGTACATGTGCCTCGAGGAAGGCCATGTGCATCCTGCCCTTTTTTGTGTCAAATGCAGACAACAGCCTGTGTTGTGCAGTTGACGTCTACTTTTGAAACTGAGCGTAGGTGCTGCTGGTAAGAGTCTGATTCTTTTTCTTAATAATCTCATACTTCTCGAAAATACTCAACTTGGGCCCAGTCTTTCCCTGCTGAGTACCCAGTGGAGAGTGTGTGACTTTCTTTGTCACAACTGGGGTGATTTCCTTATACAGGCTCGACTCGAAGGGTGGAATGACAAGCTTAGTCACTGTGGTAGGCATGGACCTCTTTCTGACTAGTAGGGATGGGAACTGTGGCTATCTTGGGCCTCTCAGTATGTAACTGGAACTCTTAAGATGACACCTCTGTGATAGGCGGAGATGATTCTTGTCGAGGCCTTTTTTCCTTGGGGACCTGTGGCATGGACGTTGGTGAAACAGAAGTCGGAGGAACCTGCTGCTCTACTTCAATCAGGGTGTCAGGCACCCACACAGTCTGGTTGGCGAATTTTTCAATCTCGGGCTTGGATTCATGAACGTACGGGATGTTTTTGTTCTTCACCCGCATTTCTGAGATGATCCTGCATGGGTCGTAGTGCCATGGGAAGCTTAAGAAAAACTTCATCTCTCTCAGGATCCAGTCAGATTCTTCTCTGGTGCATCGACTGTTGCATATGAAGGAGCCAAGCTGCCCCTTGATCTGAAGCTGCTGCTTTTTCTTCAAAGACACGAAATGGATATCATCTGAATTCATGTTTTGTCTTATGTATTCTAGAGCAAAGATTCTTACCTAAACATACTTAGGCAACTTGTAAGGTGCCATCTCACACCTAAATACTCTGATCTCGGTATGGTTTTGATACAGGTACCAATCTCCAGTCTCTGTGTTGTCTGAGAGATGCAAAATTCTCTGGACTTCGTCGTTTATTCGAGGCTCAGGCTTGCCACTCAACATGCTTACAACAGGGTGGTAGAACAGGTCAATGAATTCTTTGAAGTTGTACTCTGTGTAATTATGCTTCAGCAAAGAGGTCCATCCTGTGACTGGCTGAGGCCTTCCATCTGCATCCATCTTCTGCATGGAAAAACTAAATTTATCTGCTTGAAAGTAGACAAACATGTATGCCAGTATAGAAGAATATCTGAACATGCCTTCTGTGCCAAAATTCATGAACTATTCATGAATATTGTCGGCCAAGAAGGTGTTGTATTCAAACTGTGTTGTGGGTTTTTCGTCATTGGAGAAAATGGATAGAAAACCCAGAATGGGCTCATCTACCCACTGGTCGGAATAGTAACCTAGCAGGGCACAAAGGGAAGAAATGACTTGATTTCCCTTGGTGGAGAACATGGATGACGGGTAAGGGGGATTTGTGGAAGGGAATTGAGCGAAGGTGGGAAGGAAAAGCTTGAAAATTTGAGCTATCTAGGGAAAAGTCATCTTTTGGTATAACTCAGTAAGGATTTCTAGGTTGAAAGGGGACGCAGATTCAGCACGGGGAATTTGCATCATCTGGTCTATGTCTTCGGGAGTGATGAAGAACAGGGTGTCTCCAGATGAGGATATGACGGCTCTCTGTTCGGGGATGTAGTGAGCATGGCATTTAAGCGCAAATTCGGGAAAATGTGTATCTGGGGAAAAAGGTAAAGGGCCAAATTAGACTCCTAGAGTCCAATTTCATCCCTCTGGTCCAGGAAAAACCTCCCGGAGCCATGACTGGAGGTATGAAAAGTCGAAATCACACTTGGTATCAACGATCAATCTATCTTTGTCGACCAATGGGATTTTTTCCAGGTCGACAGGAGGCAAGAGAAAAGGATTCTCCTCTCCTTCTGCTTGTCTAGGCTTTGGCGCCATCTCTGCAACAGTACCTGAAATAAACACAAAGTTAGTGGGGTCGAATGACTGTGGATGAAGGTGATGGGATGTAACGGAGGGACTAGCTATGAGATTTTCTGGTGCGACGAGTGAACAACGAAAATGGAGGAGAATGGTAATTTTATTTGAAACTGGGGTCAGTTGGATGCAGGAGACAGGTCAGCAGGATAACGGGTATGTTATCCAGTAATAAATGGGCAATGGGCCACTTGGGGGTGAGATGGCAGGTGACGGTGGCCAAAACATATAGATGGGTGACGTGGCTACTAGGGATTGGAGGTGAAAGTTGCAATAAGGGGTTGTTCATGAGTGAAAAGGGGTTAGGGGACTGACAATAGTTATGGGATGTGACATACCTCGGAGGCAAGTGGAACAAGTGGAAGATGATGTCCATGGGTGACGGGAGCTGTCGGATAGCAGATGGTGATGGGACTTCGGGAACAATAATCTGAAGCCACGTGTGACAAGGGGCCCACCAAAGGGAAAAAACTATTCTGGATCCCCCCCCCTTGGTTAAAAGCAGATCACCAGGGGGGGTCCGAAATCCAATTAGAAACGTTGATCTACGCGCCCTCTTCCTGGCCGCAGATCTTAGCGCGTTGTTTATCATTCATTCCGGACCCCCCCCCCCCTCGGTTAAAGGCAGAACGGACGGGGGGGTCTGGAATCCAATCTGGATCGTGGATCTTATTGAAACAGACCTTGAACTTTTTATTCTTAAAGATAAAAGTTTTGTATTTTTGAGTCTTTGTATTTTTCAAATTTCCTAAAAGTAAAAATTTCATCACCGATGAATTCGCGATGCCTTTTATGGTTTATTTTGGGACAAAAAATGATAAAAATCTAAATGAACATAAGGTTTCCAACACTTTTTCAAACGATCTTTTAAATGGGCAGTAATTTAAATTTTAAGGAATTTTAATTTAAATCGGAATATCGGGATTCGGAGTTTTGCATGAACAAATGTTTGATGCAAATTGAATTGCGAAATCCCGATTCCTGATTTCCCGATGCTTTAAAAAATCAATTAAAACGTAATTTAATTAATTCATAATTAATAATGGTTTAAACATTAAGTTAATCACATCACGAAATCGGGATTCGCAGTTTTGTGAAATCAAATAATCTTGTCATCGAGTCTCCCGATTTCCCGATTTCCCGATACAGTTAATCCTTAATTAAAGTTTTGAATTGATTTAATTACCGCTAAAAATGATTAAGTGTTAATTAATTACATCGTGATATCGGGATTCACGGTTTGCTGAGAAGCATGTTTTATGTCATCAGATTTCCCGATTTCCCAAAATCTCGATCCTCGATCTTTCGATTGACGAAATCCCGAAAAGGTCAAATCTTGATTAATTAAGATACTAAAAACGTTTTAATTTAAATAATACATCGTGATTTCGGCCATCAGGGTTCTCTGATGACATTTTTCCTGGATATCAAAAGTGTCGAAACTCCGAAAAGCAGGTTTTCAAATTTGATTCAAGGTTAATGCTAATTAATCATCCTTCTAAACAAGGAAAAAAGTTAAATTTTCTTCGAATTTCTTTAAAGCGTCATTCTCCGATTTAGTAAATTTCTATTATATTTGAAAACACTAAGAAATTATAAGTACAAACATTAAAGGCATATCTTTGGAAATATCTTTTGCATTTAAGAGCCTTAATTTCCTAACAGAGGTACAAATCTCAATGTTTTTATGATATATTCGAAGTAAACTTTTGAAACGACTGTATAATCATTTCAAAGCTAAATTCCTCTCTGTTACAGGTTTTCAAGTAAACACAGAGCTATGGCACCCAAAAAGGATTTGAAGAAAAATGAAGAGCAACGAGAAGGTGATATTATTTCCGATACTACTGCATCTAGGGTACACTCTGTCAAATCATGGAATGGAATTTCCAAAAAACTAGAGGATGAGCTTAAATATGCGGCCACTGATGCGGAAAATCACCTCCGAGATATTGCCGAGACTGAGCTTCATAAGGTCATTGGACGTTCGAGACTGATTTCATATACCGATATGATCGGTTGGGCACTGGAAAAAGTAGATATCCCAACCAGGAGTATTCTGAACGAGCAAGGAGATGTTATCGGCTCATTCAGGCCTGAACATATTCAAGTAATGTATAAGCTCTCGCCCAATTATAGACACACTTTTAATTATGAGTTTGTAGCTGCATTTCAACGAAAAGAGTGCATTGAAGGCGGCCAAACATACCCTGACATGATAAGAGGATGGGCCAGAGATGAAAACAATTTTAGGGTTGATTTACACGGAGTTTATGCCACAGCTTCCTTAAACGAATACATGGTTTATATAGCAGTGATGGTATGTAAACTTTTTGGGAGAAAGGATCCTTGTCACTTTCATGCAGATTGGACACCTTTTTTAGAGGAAGTTTCAGAGGGATGCAATTTTAATTGGCACAAAATTTTGTCAGATAACCTTACATCAGAGGTTGTGAATTACAAAGCATCTAGGTCAAAAGGACAGCCAGTGTCTTTTTATATGTCATCTTATATCATGGATGCCATTTGTTTTATGACTCCTTTCCCATTAATGAATTGGAGTTGGAATGTTTCTTTCCCAGAGCCTGTTCATAAATACCACTCGGATCTCTGGGAAGAAAACACAAAAATTGTTTTCTATGAGGTTTGTCATTATGTAATTATCCCTCTGCACAAAATATTATTTGGATACGAACCTCCTCGTATTTCTAATACCATCATAGAAAACCTCAAGTCAGTTGCTGACTTGTTCATTGAGGAAAATGTTTCTTATGTTAGTGTTTATGGCTGTTCTATTCCGCCTCACGCACTCCCAAAAATTTTACCAGACAGGTTAATATGCAGAGAAGTGGCTTATCAGCTAGTCAATGGTAGTATTGGGTTAGAACTAAAAGCTCAGCAGAAAAAATCATGGCCATCTTTTCCTGTTTATATAGGAAAATTCGTTTTATTAAACATAGGCCATTCTAAGGCAGAAGCCGAGTCTATGGACGAAGTGAAATTAGCAAGTATAGAGCACAGGAAACACGACCCTTACCAAATAACCAGTCGGCATTTCACACAATGTAATTTGAAATCATATGAACATGAATTTTCAGTTTATGATGATGTTTTCAAAAATGTTAAAGCTTATGAGGAAGTGCAGAACAGAGTGCAAACCTTGTCACCTGAAGCACAGGTGGGGTTTGCATCTTTTCAAAAAAATAGATGATGCTGTATGCCAAAGATTTTACAAGGTAAAATGTCAACTTCATTGCCAGAGCAAGAAACAATTCCTTCGGGGTTTGAAACCGATATTCAGGATAAGTCAAGTGATAAATATAAGTCGAAAGATACTGAAATACCTCCTCAGAATGCAGAAGGTTCTCAGACCAAAGAACCAGAGACAGAAAAAGGCAAAGGAATAGAAACCAGTCCAATAGTTCTCGATGATATTCCAGAAAATATTGGAGGAACAACTTCCAAAGAACTTGACAGTCCTATCACAACATTGACTCCGCTACAGTCTACTTTCGGAACCCCTTATGAAGGATTTCTATACGTAAGTGACTTAGAGCCAATCACCAGAGATGAAATCCCTTCATCTGATTATTTTTTCAATAAAAAATGAAGAGTTGTCTTGAAACAAGAAATTCATCCTGTAGGAGAAAGAATGATCAAAAAACATAAAATTATCATTGATGGGAAGAAACTCAATGAAGGATAATTCGCTACAGAGTTAGCAGGAACCATGGGTTCTATAGCATCAACCAACATGTATTCTGTAGGGAATCTAACAACTATGTTGGAGCAAAAGGATCAAGAAATAATGCAGTTGTAGGATAGATTAAAAGAAAATGAAATAATTATTGGCTAGGGGATACAAAAGGGTCTAGAACAAGCTAGACTCAAAGACACACAAGAAATCCAAAAGTTGAATGAAAACTTGGATGAAGAAAAACACATGATACAGGTTACTCAAGAACAAGTGCAAAAGTTGAGCGATGAAAATAAATCTCTGCAGGATAAAATTATTTCAATTACTAATCAAGTAATTGAAATGGAACATTTCAAGACTAAAGTATCAGAATATATGCAAACATAGAAGAAGAACAACAAAAAATATTTTGCAATCTGGAAATGATCCAAAATTATTTTCAAGAATCTAATAGGTCTATGGAAAAGGTAGTTCATAAAGAAAGAGAAGCTAAAGCAACAAGGAATTCTTTTCAAAAGGTAATAACTTCTTTACAAAAAGAAGAAACTGGAAAAACACAGAAATTATCCATTTCGGAGCAGTTAAAAGGAGATATAATGATAAAAGTTTGGGAGACAAAATTGGCAGAATATAAAACAATTACAAAAGGAATTAATGAAGATTGTCAAAGGATCTTCAATCTTATTGAAAAATATTCAGTAAATATTGGGATAGATGGTGTTTCCGAGTTATTAGGCGAAGTCAACATTAACAAGTATCAGCTGAAATCAAAAGAAGAAATCGAAAAAAGGAAAACAGAAATATCAAATATTAAAATGGTCAACATTGCAGAAATAGATAAGTGGATGATAGCTTCAAGTTCAAAATTGGAAAAGGTTAAATTCACAGAGAAAACAATAGCAAGCTAGTTGCCAGGTTTACAAATAAGTTTTTTATCTTTTGAAGCAAATGAAGTACTCGAGGCTCCTAAGGTCTTGGTAAAATTTTTAGGGAAATATGTTCAATGCGTTGAAGCAGATAAAGAAAGTTCATCAACGCAAATTTAAAACTTTGTAAATATTTTTATTTTTTTTAGAATTTTGAAAGAAATTGTAAACGGTTGACATTAGTCTATGTAACCATAATATTAGGAAGTTGGTTAGTTACCAACGAAATTTTTTGATAGAAAGGTATAAATATAGTTTCAAAAGGCTGAAATAGGGCTTCAGAAATTTTGGAGAGGGCCAATTTTTGTAAGATCAACTTTGAAGTTCATCGGAATATAAATCGCAAAAAAGACTCTGGATCCTGCAATTTTGTGACTATGTTTCTTCCCCTATTTATCATGCTTTGTTAAATCTTCCTCTTCATGTTTGTTTCTAATGAGTAAATCAATTTGAAGTTATATGCATTGTTGTCTATTGTTTCAGATTGGTTTGGATGATTGAATGTATTATAGTCTTTCCTCTGAAATTACTTTAGTAATTTTAAGACCTGTAAACCTTCTGTTCCTTAATATTTAATTCTGTTAGAAATCTTGTTTTTCTTTCATCGTTGTTAATTGAAATATAAGATTCTTTCTAGATAAAATCCTTATATTTCTCTGTTTTGTGTTTCATTGTTTACAATTTCAAAATTGTTACAAAACCAGGAAACTGCCTTGAATGCGTTTTTACATTACTGTTTTAGATTTCAAAGTTATTTTTATAAATATCGTCTCTGAAGATTTGAAGTAACCAATTGATAAAAAACCCATTTATAAACCTTTAAAACCCTAACACCCATGACAGTCCCTAGTGGTAGACAACCAAATGTAGAACCTGGTCTTCAAGATCAAACCAGCATTGCCCTAAACTTATTTAATACTATTCTGCAAACAGCGACCAATAGGGCTGAGTTAGAAAGATCGTGGGTTGCTATTGAACGTGACATTAGCATCCAAGAGCAACATGAAGCAAGACAGAGATAGTTGAGAAACTGAATCTGATCTAGTCTTTCTTTGTTTCTTTATTTTAAAGTCTTCTTATAAAAATCTTTTTCGGATTCCTTGACGGTATGTTTTATAGCCTTAAAACATAAACTCAGGAACAACATATTTTTGGCGCCGTTGCTGGGGAACGAAGAAATGAAGTATTTCCCTGGGAAGAATGACATTGACACTTTCTGTTGTTTATAGTGGACAATAACATAAAACTTTCTAAGGCTAAATTATCTTTCACTTGGCGACTCCACACTAAATAAACTGTCTAGTAGCCGTAAGAACACCAGAAAAAAACCGGATAGAAAACAGACCTCACCAGTCTCTAATCCGGAAAAAATCTTAAAATCGAGAAAATCAATTAAACAAATCCTTTTATCAACTTATTCTACAGATCAGCCTAATTTTACACAATAAAATTCATCAGAAACTTTTGAATGATCACTTTCACTTCCCCCTTCTTTTGATACTTTTTCTTTTCCTGAAGTTTCATCTCCAGTTTTCCAAGAATCTTCTCTACACATTGTCCCAACTTCAGTCCCAAATCTAAACATGGCAGCACAAGGAGGTGCTGGAGGTGGAGGTGGTGCTCCTGGAGGTGGTCAAGTACCACTTCCCGGGATTTTTTCCAAAGTGGTTGCTAGATATACTCCCCTAGTTCTTCATGTTCCTCTTCATGATCTCCCTGAGAAATATATGAAGAGCCTCCCAAAATTTACAGGGGAGGGTGATTTGACTGCACAAGAACATATCAACTTTTTTGATCAATTTGCAGATATAGTTGGGATAGAACATGAAGATGTTTATTCCAGATTACTTGTTCAAAGTTTTGAGGGACAGGTGAGAACTTGGTTTCGATCCTTACCAGTTGGATCATTAAGATCCTATGAAGAGCTTGAGAGTGCATTTATCAGACAATGGGGTGAGAGGAAGGATCACCTCTACTACCTAATCAAATTTGGATCTCTAAAAAAGAAAAACTATGAGTCAGTGCTGCAATTCACACAAAGGTTTAATAAATTATATAATAAAATTCCAGCTGAAGTTAAACCTTCACAGCCTTCAACCAAAGTAACTTATGCTGGTTCTTTTGATCCTGACTTTGCTTTACTATTGAGGGAGAGAAGATCATTAGATCTCTCTAAAATGCAAGATGATGCAGTTGAAATTGAATCCAGTATGATGGCATCAGGGAAGCTTAAAGTAAAGACCGAAAATGTAAATAAAGAAAATAAAAAATTTAAAGAACAAGGTGGACCTTCAGGGTCAGGAAGATCTTCTGGTGATAGAATAGATGAGGTGGCTAGGGTCATTCAACAACTCTCAAACAAAATTTCGAAAATGGAGTTAGAAAAGCCTAGAAGAGATAATTTTCCCAGAAAACATTTCCGCAAAAATCCTAAACCTCAAGGACCACATAAAACGATAAAAAATGAAGATCAAAAAATTCAAGCACCCTTTAAGAGTGAAGATTATATTGGAGAAGAAGATTTTGGTGATTTTGAAGAATGGGATGAAGATATTAGTAATCTTGGTGATGATAATAAGTATCCTTATTTATCTAGACAAGATTATGAAGCATCTTTGATTAAAGAAAGTAAATCAGAAGATAAAGTTAGCAATAATATCATTGATGATCATGCATATCAAAGTATTGCAGATGATATTATTGCTGATTTGCAGGGAAAATATAATCTGAGACCGAGAAATAAAAACCTCCCTAATGTTAAAAAAAAAAGGTTTTGCTGAGAAATGATACAGATGAGGTAAACCCAAAAGTTGCAGATAAGCAGTCTGCAAAAAGAAATATAACCGATAACCCTGTACAGTTAGAACCAATAGGAATAACCCCTGTAAATACACAAGCTCCGATAAAAGAAAATAAGGTTACATCACAACGTAAAACTGAGAAAAAAGTTATGGAAGCTCCACACATTGAGAATGACAAGGCCCTAGGCAACTTTAACTTGGAAAACGAAATAAGCAAGATCAAAATCCCTATCCCCCTTGTCGAATTAGCTAAAAATCTAGTATACCGAAAACAAATAGCTAAAATGATCAATTTTTCTGAAGATGAAAGTCATGCCGACACAATTAACTTAGAAAATGATAAACCTATCATTGTTTTCGGTCTACACGTCGAAGGGGAAAGAGATACAGTGGCTCCTTTTTATATCACACTTACTATTTTTGACCACCTTTTACACAACTATATGTTGGATTCTGGAGCTTCTCATAACGTCATGCCTAAAGCAATAATGGATAAACTTGTTCTCGAAGTCACAAGACCCTATGGTGATTTGTATTCTTTTGATTCGAGAAAATTTAAATGCATAGGGATGATTAAAGACCTAGTGGTTAAATTGGCCCAGATACCCGCTAAGAGTATCCTTATGGATGTAGTAGTTGCAGATATTCCCCCAAAATATGGAATACTACTATCTAGATCATGGGGCGCTAATATTGGAGGATCCCTCCAGTTAGATATGACATACGCTACAATCCCTGTTTTTGGAGGACAATTCACTCGTCTTTACAGGGAAACTCGGATGGCATTCACTGTAAGAGACCCAAAAAATCCTAAAAATCATCTAGTGTATATTGCAGATCAAGATTTAGGGAACTATATATTATCTTTAGATGATGATTTTGAAATAGATGTAGATGATAAAGATACAGAAGAAAAAATTCAAAAAAATGAAATAAAAGAAAATGTATATAATACTGGTACATGGAAAATGTTTTTTGATGGTGCTTCCTCCTATCTTGGAGCTGGGGCTGGAGTAATCCTTATTTCCCCTGATGATCAATTTTTGATCCCTTTTTCTTATAGGCTCCAGTGGTATATAGACTGTACAAATAATGTATGTGAATACGAGGCTTTAGTACTCGGTTTAGAAGCTGCACGAAAAATGAAAATTAAAAATCTTGAAGTCTTTGGTGATGCTGAATTAATCATAAAACAAGTAAATCGACAATATCAAGCTAAACATCCTAGATTAAGGTCTTATAGAAATTGTGTATGGGATTTAATTGAGAATTTATTCACTTCTGTGAATTTTCATTTCGTCCCTAGATCCGAAAACCAACAGGCCGATTCTTTAGCTAAAGCTGCATCAACGTTTACACCCCCGACGACTTTTAATTTAAAATACCATATTCAAATGAGACATCGTCCTTCCATACCTGATAATATACAACATTGGCAAGTTTTCGAAGACGATGAGCAACTTAGAAAGTTTCTTGAATCTTTAG
>ML779568.1:1461941-1570901 GCA_009831015.1 Picea engelmannii
AGTTAAATACTGCATTTCCGAGAAAAGATTATACTGGAAAGACCTGCTTGGTTTCCTCTTAGTCTGTCTGGTTGAATCAGAAACAGAGGAAGTTATAAGTCAGTTTCATGAAGGGGTCTGTGGAGGGCATCATGCTTGGAGAGCAACAGCATATAAAATCTTAAGGGCTGGTTATTACTGGCCAAAAATTTTCCCTAATGTAAATGCTAAGGTAAGGGCTTGTAGCCCTTTCCAATTTTTCACTGGAAAACATAAGCTACCAACTATGCCATTAGTTCCATTTAAAACATAAGCTCTTTTTCAGCAATGGGGGCTTGACTTCATAGGTGAGATAAATCCCCATTAAAGTGCCCAACATAGGTGGATTCTCACTGCCATAGACTATTTCACCAAGTGGGTGGAAGCAATCCCTACAAGGAAGGCCACTGATTCAGTGGTTATAGATTTTTTGGAAGATAATATATTGGCAAGATTTGGTTGTCCTAGAAAGATAGTCACAGATAATGCATAGGCTTTCAAGTCAATGGCAATGATCAGTTTTTTCCAAAAATATAATATTGTGCTAGGACATTCCATAGCATACTATCCACAAGGAAACGGTCTGGCTGAATCTTCTAATAAGAGTTTGATCAGTATAATTAAGAAAGTCTTAAATGAAAATAAAAAATCTTTGGAATTTACATTTAAAGTATGCTTTATGGGAAAATCGGATAGGCACGAAGAAGTCTATCGGTACTTCACCATTTCAAATGGTTTATGGAACAGATGTAGTGTTGCCCATAAACTTAGCACTTCCTGTGATGAAACTGTGGCAGGATGAGAAGGAAGAGCCAAATCATCTCACTAGAAGGATAAACTAGCTGATTGAAGTTCAGCAACACAGGGATGTAATAGATGAAAAGCTACAGAAGTACCAGGATAATATGAAGTTGTTATTTGATCGCAAGGCCAAAAACATAAACTTTCTTCCAGGAGATCTAGTTTTGAGGTGGGATGCTTGAAAGGAAGATTCGGGAAAAAACGGTAAATTTGATCATATCTGGTATGGACCCTTTAAGATATCATCTTCTGAAGGTAAAAACTCATTTCTACTGGAAAATTTAGATGGTAAGATCCTAAATGCCCCTGTTAATGCACGATTCCTAAAGCATTACATGGAATTAAAAAATAATAATAATAATAAATAAATAAATAAATAAAAATAAAATAAAATAAAATAAATTTGTATATATCGGTTTCTTTCTCAAATTAAAATAAAATAAAAATATATATATATATTTCAATCCACAGTTATTTTTGAAATTATGTCTGAGGTATTTTGGTTTATAGATTGTTGAAAAGTCTCATTTAATATCCTTAGTATTATCTTTTATATGTTAGCATTTCGTATCAGAGTTGAAAAGATTTTGTATCGACTTTGAAAATCTTCAAATGATTGAATTCAGTTAGGTCAGTTTTCATGATTTTTCTCTCTGACTAAAAATGGGTGGGTTTGAGATTAACTCTGAATATCTTAAGTTTCTTAACATTTTGTCTGAACTTTTAAGCTTGCTCAAAAGAAGATCCCCTGAAATTATTTTTCCTTTTTCTCTATAGACTAAGGGGTTTTGAAGGTTGAGAAAAATTGGTCTAGAATAACCAAAACAAGTTGACAAATCTCTATTATAAAATTTTTATACAGATCACCATCCCTGATATATTAAGTATCACTGATTGTCCCTGCTTCATAAGCATAAGCTAACTATAAGACATATGGTGAAAGGAAATTCATAATTGATTGCCCCCATATAGTCCTATAGACGATGAAATGAAATTCATTTAAATGATTTCCCTTGTCTAAAAATAGATAACTTCACCGAGGTACTGAACAGGCCTGCTGGTAGTGAAGCAATGTCTAAACATAAAATTAGCACTAGAAGCGGTGAAAGGAAATTCAGTAAAAATGGACAGATAACTTCACCGGGGTACTGAACAGGTTTGCTGGCAGTGAAGCAATATCTGAGGTATCTGTAAGGTTGTCATACTTATCTATAACTCTATTCTAGATATCAATTTTTCAAAAAACCGGATATTCATCTTAAGTCAAAATAGAGCTTCCCAGTTTTAAAATTATAAATTTATTTCGATTGATGCGAGCTGAAATGTTCAATAACCTATTGAGCTTCTAAAGATTGTTCTAATCATCTCAATACTAACTCAATTTTGGAATGATAAAGAGAATTTTGAAGAAGACTATAACTGAATTTCAAATAAGTGAGAAGTTTTGAAAAGGTTTTCAAAGACTTTATGTATTCTCTTTTCTTACTACTTGATCAGTTTATCAGAGATAAACCCTTGACCCCATTACCCAATGAAGGCACTGAGTCTGCATGTTCTCCTCGTCCCGCAGGGAGACGAGGTCCCTAGTTGGAGCCTATGTTGAAACAAACCTTGAATTTTTTATTCTTAAAGATAAAAGTTTTGTATTTTTGAGTCTTTGTATTTTTCAAATTTCCTAAAAGTAAAAATTTCATCACCGATGAATTCACAATGCCTTTTATGGTTTATTTTGGGACAAAAAATGATAAAAATCTAAATGAACATAAGGTTTCCAACACTTTTTTCAAACGATCTTTTAAACGGACAGTAATTTAAATTTTAAGGAATTTTAATTTAAATCAGAATATCGGGATTCAGAGTTTTGCATGAACAAATGTTTGATGCAAATTGAATTGCGAAATCCCGATTCCCGATTTCCTGATGCTTTAAAAAATCAATTAAAACGTAATTTAATTAATTCAGAATTAATAATGGTTTAAACATTAAGTTAATCACATCGCGAAATCGAGATTCGCGGTTTTGTGAAATCAAATAATCTTGTCATCGAGTCTCCCGATTTCTCAATTTCCCGATACAGTTAATCCTTAATTAAAGTTTTGAATTGATTTAATTACCGCTAAAAATGATTAAGTGTTAATTAATTACATCGTGATATCGGGATTCGCGGTTTGCTGAGAAGCATGTTTTATGTCATCAGATTTCCCGATTTCCCGAAATCCTGATCCCTAATCTTCCGATTGACGAAATCCCGAAAAGGTCAAATCTTGATTAATTAAGATACTAAAAACGTTTTAATTTAAATAATACATCGTGATTTCGGCCATCGGGGTTCTCTGATGACATTTGTCCTAGACATCAAAAGTGTCGAAACTCCGAAAAGTACGTTTTCAAATTTAATTCAAGGTTAATGCTAATTAATCATCCTTCTAAACAAGGCAAAAAGTTAAATTTTCTTCAATTTTCTTTAAAGCGTCATTCTCCGATTTAGTAAATTTATATTATATTTGAAAACACTAAGAAAGTATAAGTACAAACATTAAAGGCATATCTTTGGAAATATCTTTTGCATTTAAGAGCCTTAATTTCCTAACAGAGGTACAAATCTCAATGTTTTTATGATATATTCGAAGTAAACTTTTGAAACGGCTGTATAATCATTTCAAAGCTAAATTCCTCTCTGTTACAGGTTTTCAAGTAAACACAGAGCTATGGCACCCAAAAAGGCTTCGAATAAAAATGAAGAGCAACCAGAAGGTGATATTATTTCCAATACTACTGCATCTGGCGTACACTCTGTCAAATCATGGAATGGAATTTCCGAAAAACTAGAGGATGAGCTTAAATATGCGGCCACTGATGCGGAAAATCACCTTCGAGATATTTCCGAGACTGAGCTTCATAAGATCGTTGCACGTTCGAGACTGGTGTGATATACCGATATGATCGGCTGGGCACTGGAAAAAGTAGATATCCCGACCAGGAGTATTCTAAACGAGCAAGGAGATATCATCGACTCATTCAGGCCTGAAAATATTCAAGTAATGTATAAGCTCTCGCCCAATTATAGACACACTTTTAATTCTAAGTTTGTAGTTGCATTTCAACGAAAAGAGTGGATTGAAGGTGGCCAAACATACCCTGACATGATAAGAGGATGGGCCAGAGATGAAAACAAGTTTAGGGCTGATTTACACAGAGTTTATGCCACAGCTTCCTTAAACGAATACATGGTTTATATAGCAATGATGTTATGTAGACTTTTTGGGAGAAACGATCCTTGTCACTTTCATGCAGATTGGACACCTTTTTTAGAGGAAGTTTCAGAGGGACGCAGTTTTAATTGGCACAAAATTTTGTCAGATAACCTTACATCAGAGGTTATGAATTACAAAGTAGCTAGGTCAAAAGGACAACCAGTGTCTTTTTATATGTCATCTTATATCATGGATGCCATTTTTTTTATGACTCATTTCCCATTAATGAATTGGAGTTGGAATGTTTCTTGCCCAGAGCCTGTTCATAAATACCACTCGGATCTCTGGGAAGAAAATGCAAAAAAAAAATTCTATGAGGTTTGTCATTATGTAATTATCCCTCTGCACAAAATATTCTTTGGATATGAACCTCCTCGTATTTATAATACCATCATAGAAAAACTCAAGTCAGTTGCTGACTGGTTCATTAAGGAAACTTTTTCTTATGTTAAGGTTTATGGCTGTTCTATTCTGCCTCACGCACTCCCAAAAATTTTACCAGACATGTTAATATGCAGAGAAGTGGCTTATCAGCTAGTCAATGGTGGTATTGGGTTAGAACTAAAAGCTCAGCAGAAAAAAGCATGGCCATCTTTTCCTGTTTATATAGGAAAATTCGTTTTATTAAACATAGGCCATTCTAAGGCAGAAGCCGATTCGATGGACGAAGTGAAATTATCAATTATAGAGCACAGGAAACACAACCCTTACCAAATAATCAATCGACATTTCACACAATGTAATTTGAAAGAATATGAACATGAATTTTCAGTTTATGATGATGTTTTCAAAAATGTTAAAGCTTATGAGGAAGTACAGAACAGAGTGTAAAACTTGTCACCTAAAGCACAGGTGGGGTTTGCATCTTTTCAAAAAAATAGACGATGCTGTCTGCCAAAGATTTTACAAGGTAAAATGTCAACTTCATTGTCAGAGCAAGAAACAATTCCTCCGGGGTTTGAAATCGATATTCAGGATAAGTCAAGTGATAAAGATAAGTCAAAAGATCCTGAAATACCTCCTTAGAATGTAGAAGGTTCTTAGACCAAAGAACCAGAGACAGAAAAAGGCAAAGGAATAGAAACCAGTCCAATAGTTCTCGATGATATTCCATAAAATATTGGAGGAACAGCTTCAAAAGAACTTGGCAGTCCTATCACAGCATTGACTCCACTACAGTCTACTTTCGGAACCCCTCATGAAGGAGTTCTATACGTAAGTGACTTAGAGCCAATCACCAGAGATGAAATTCCTTCATCTGATTATTTTTTCAGTAAAAAACGAAGAGTTGTCTTGAAACAGGAAATTCATCCTGTAGGAGAAAGAATGATCAAAAAACATAAAATTATCATTGATGGGGAGAAACTCAATGAAGGAGAATTCGCTACAGAGTTAGTAGGAACCATGGGTGCTATAGCATCAGCCAACATGTATTCTGTAGGGAATCTAACAACTATGCTGGAGCAAAAGGATCAATAAATAATGCAGTTGCAGGACAGATTAAAAGAAAATGAAAGAATTATTGGCTGGGGGATACAAAAGGGTCTAGAACAAGCTAGACTCAAAGACATACAAGAAATCCAAAAGTTGAATGAAAACTTGGATGAAGCAAAACACATGATACAGGTTACTCAAGAACAAGTGCAAAAGTTGGGCGATGAAAATAAATCTCTGCAAGATAAAATTATTTCAATTACTAATCAAGTAATTGAAATGGAACATTTCAAGACTAAAGCATCAGAGATATATGCAAACATAGAAGAAGAACAACAGAAAATATTTTGCAATCTGGAAATGATCCAAAATTATTTTCAAGAATCTAATAGGTCTATGGAAAAGGTAGTTCATAAAAAAAGAGAAGCTAAAGCAACAAGGAATTCTTTTCAAAAGGTAATAACTTCTTTACAAAAAGAAGAAACTTGAAAAACACAGAAATTATCCATTTCGGAGCAGTTAAAAGGATATATAATGATAAAAGTTTGGGAAACAAAATTGGCAGAATATAAAAGAATTACAAAAGGAATTAATGAAGATTGTCAAAGGATCTTCAATCTTATTGAAAAAGATTCAGTAAATATCGGGATAGATGGTGTTTCCGAGTTATTAGGCGAAGTCAACATTAACAGGTATCAGCTGAAATCAAAAGAAGAAATCGAAGAAAGGAAAACAGAAATCTCAAATATTAAAATGTTCAACATTGCAGAAATAGATAAGTGGATGATAGCTTCAAGTTCAAAATTGGAAAAGGTTAAATTCACAGAGAAAACAATAGCAAGCCAGTTGCCAGGTTTACAAATAAGTTTTTTCTCTTTTGAAGCAAATGAAGTACCTGAGGCTCCTAAGGTATTGGTAAACTTTTTAGGGAAGTATGTTCAATGCGTTGAAGCAAATAAAGAAAGTTCATCAACGCAAATTTAAAACTTTGTAAATATTTTTATTTTTTTTAGAATTTTGAAAGAAATTGTAAACGGTTGACATTAGTCTATGTAACCATAATATTAGGAAGTTGGTTAGTTACCAATGAAAATTTTTGATAGAAAGGTATAAATATAGTTTCAAAAGGCTGAAATAGGGCTTCAGAAATTTTGGAGAGGGCCAATTTTTGTAAGATCAACTTTGAAGTTCATCAGAATATAAATCGCAAAAAAGATTTTGGATCCTGCAATTTTGTGACTATGTTTCTTCCCCTGTTTATCATGCTTTGTTAAATCTTCCTCTTCATGTTTGTTTCTAACGAGTAAATAAATTTGAAGTTATATACATTGTTGTCTATTGTTTTAGATTGGTTTGGATGATTGAATGTATTACAGTCTTTCCTCTGAAATTACTTTAGTAATTTTAAGACCTGTAAACCTTATGTTCCTTAATATTTAATTCTATTAGAAATCTTGTTTTTCTTTCATCATTGTTAATTGAAATATAAGATTCTTTCTAAATAAAAGCCTTATATTTCTCTGTTTTGTGTTTCATTGTTTACAATTTCAAAATTGTTACAAAACCAGGAAACTGCCTTGAATGTGTTTTTACATTACTGTTTTAGATTTCAAAGTTATTTTTATAAATATCGTCTCTGAAGATCTGAAGTAACCAATTGATAAAAGACCCATTTATAAACTTTTAAAACCCTAACACCCATGACAGTCCCTAGTGGTAGACAACCAAATGTAGAACCTGGTCTTCAGGATCAAACTAGCATTGCCCTAAACTTATTTAATACTATTCTGCAAACATAGACCAATAGGGCTGAGTTAAAAAGATCATGGGTTGCTATTGAACGTGACATTAACATCCAAGAGCAACGGGAAGCAAGACAAAGATAGTAGAGAAATTGAATCTGATCTAGTCTTTCTTTGTTTCATTATTTTAAAGTCTTCTTATAAAAATCTTTTTCGGATGCCTTGACGGTATGTTTTATAGCCTTAAAACATAAACTCAGGAACAACATATCTGAGCAGTTTTTCCTGGACCGTCCATATCTGCGCAATTTTTATTACCGATTCCGGACCCCCCCCCTTGGTTAAAAGCATAACGCTCGGGGGGGGGGGTCCGGAAAGCTCTGTGCGCCGTAGATCTGAGCATCGCGATCAGGACCGTTGATATGTGCAAGATGTATAAATCAGAAGCGGGGAACACGTGTGTTGAGAAAACTTAGGATAAAATCATTTTATGGGTTTTTCTCCTACCTTTCAAATAGACACCACCATGGGGCTTCGACCACACTATCCTTTAGACATTTGAGACATGGTGTGGCATTTTACATCGAGCTAGTTTTACTGGAGTGAACCAATAAAGCAACTAACCTACATGCTAACCCATCTCCTATGAAAGTTAACCCAGATTAAACTGTTGGGTTAAGAAATTACTCTACCCTGGGGCTATCTGACCAGGATTAGATAGTCTGGCCAGATTTATTCACTAATCTAACCTAGACATTTGGCTAAGATTAAACTGTTTAGCCAAATCATTCACTACCCTATCAATATCAAATTTAAAATAACTTGGCCATGCTTGAAAGGTATGACCAAGTTACTATTATTGCATGGGGCTTTTATTTCAATTCTTTTATGCCCTCTTTTTTTTTTTTTTCTTTTCAAATTATTTGCAGAATGAAAAATCATTTGTCAACAAAAATACTAGAGACAGATAATATCCCAGTCACCAGTTGATTCCCATAAATTATGGGGTGATAACAGACCCCAAGACACTTCACTTTCCTAGAGTCAAAATAATATAAGTCATGTTAGTTTTTTGTGATTTCTAATCCAAGTTCATCCATGACATCTTTGGGCATGAGATTATGAGATGCCTCTGTGTCCATCAAACAGTTATGCAACACCTTATCATATATGTTCAATGATGTATAGAAGGGAGGGGAGGGATCATCTCTATATTCTATCAAAGGACCTAAGATGATTGTTGGATTTTAATCTTGAAGATTTACTAAATCAGTGGAAATTGAGGAAGGTTCGCGCTGCAACATTTTCGAAAGATATTTTTTTAATTCTGCATTTTTTATCAACTCCAAAAAAGGTACGGGGATCTTCATTTTTTGGATCTCACTTTCAAAGCTTAAGGAAGAAGAAGATTTCATAATCTCCTTGAATTTAGGGGCAGGGAGTTTGACCACTGGTGGGGGCATCTGTTCCTTCTTCTCTTTGCTACTGTCTATTACATCTTTAGCAGGCTTCTTTTCTCTGGTAGGCTGATCAGGAATGTCATACTTCCCTTCTTTCTTTTTAGATATTAGATTATATCCACTAGGATTTTCTTTTTCATTTTCTCACTTACTCAGTTCATTTGTTTGATTATTCATCAAGGATCCTTCATATGCATCTTGGGTCAAGTGGGGGAATGAGGAGGTGTCTCCAAGACAATGGATTTGAGGATCAACCTCCTGTTCCTCTCCTTCTTCATCAGTAACAAGGTTTTTTTGGAGAGGGGTTTGGATTTTATAATCATCCCTATCTTTGTTTCTAGGATCTCTTGGAAGGATCTGAGGAGTATTAATGGGTATTTTGAAGTTACCTCTGTTATCAGCATTTTGAGTGTTTCTATAGGTCTATTTTCCTTCAAGTTTTATCTTCTTCATATTAGCAGAAAGAGATTTTACTAATTTCGTAATATCATCAACTTGAGGATGGACAATAGAGGAATCGAAGGTTGAGGCTTCAACTCTATATTTTCTCTTGTCTCTATCATATTTTCCCCCAAGTTTGTCAGATTCTACTATGCTATATTCTACCTCCAAGGTTGCATCTTACATATGAGCTAAGGAGGCATGTCTTCTTTCTCTCAGTAAAAGAAAAAACGTAGGGTCGAACACACTAGCATAGGTGATTTTGGCAGATATTTTTGTAGGATTTATCTCAGCAGAACTCTTATTGTACATTTTTTTGAATCTTTTAGAGAAGTGAGAGACATACTCTCCCTCTTTCCTCTTTAGGGATCCAAATTCTGTGATATAATACAAAAAATCCTTCTTATCCCTCCACTACCTCAATAAATCATCATGTAAAGCCTTAATACCAACAATGGATCCAGGGGTCAGACCCTTAAACCATTTCCTAGCCTTACCATTGAGGCTCTAGACAAAGACTCTCATCCACACATCCTCATTTTCAATGTTTAGATTGGTTTCATAACTGTAGAAGGGAACAAGGTGTTCTTCAATAGTTATGTCTTCTTCTCCTGTGAATTTGGGCATGTATTTAAGGTAATCTCCAGCAGGGACAAAATTCATTGGCTAAAGTAACATTAGAGGGGCATATCTTGTAGCCACTATTGAATCCATCCTATTTCTTGGAGGGTTATAACCTTCCATCGGATTGTGAACTGGAGGGGAAACAAGAGGGGATGGAGTTCAAGAAGGTGAGATTGGGATTGTGTTTCTAGGAGAAAATGGAAATGACTGAATGTCAGGGGAAAAGGCTATAGGGCTCAAGGGAACAAAGTTTTCTCCTTCTGTAAATGATGCAATTTTAATAGGAGGAGGAGCAGTAAAGTATGGAGTGGGAAAGTCTTCCAAGGCCCTGGGTCTAAACCATTATACAAATTTGGGGGAAACAGGGGTGTCAAATATTTCCAAACTGAGGCTAGGAGGGGAGAAGTCAGCAAGCAAACTCCCAAAATTTAAATTTTTGGACACTCCAACAGATGGTATAATCAGAGAATGAGAAGCAGCTACTGGGGTTTTAACAGAAGGATTATGAAAATTACCAGAATCACCTGGCTCAAGAGATGAAGTACCTTCTCGAGGGGAATTTCCTTTTCTAATAATTTTCTCTGGGTTAGCTTCACGCGTTGCTAGAGGAAGATGTGGATTGGACCTCGTGTGTCTTCCTTTCACAGACAAAACTAAAAAAATCGAGTCAAAACAGTGGAGTCTCCAAGTGCAAGTTGCAATATTCAATGTACTAAGTTTTGAAGCACCTTCGGAATCAACAAGCTTTGTCATTCAATCCTAGGGAAATGTCTCCAATTCATTCCCCGACAACGAAGACAAGAATGTTAGCACTGAGAGTCACCCTCAGATTGTGGTAGGATAATCCCAGTACCCATCAAAGTTTTTGGTGGATTTTGGTTTTATGTGAGTGGAGGTCAATGGAAAAAATTCAAAATACGAATGATGTTTCAACACATAACTAGACAAGAAATGCATAGGGAAGTGAAGGCCACATTAACTTCAGTCATTGAAATGAGTTTAAGTGTGAGAAGAGGGAAGACATAGTGAGAAAGGTGAACAAGAATACTATAGGCATCAGGGTTTCAAGCAACTTGGAGAAGAAAAACTTAGACCCAAGATAACTCTTAAGTCCAGGTCTCATACACTGAGATATGTCCAAACAAAACAGTCATAAAAGTATGATGATCAAACATACATCACAGTGTTGCTACTATAAATCTACTGGATCCTCCATGCCTGAGCCATTCAGTGTAAAAGGGAAAAGGATAACAATGGAGATGACTAAAACTAGTCACGATACCACTGTAATAAAACATACATTACAACAACATAACAACCCTCTACTGGATCATCCATGCATGAGTGTTTTAACACAGTTTTTATAGAGAGATGAAAGAGGTTGACTTCTCTTAATATGAAAGTCTCAAATTTGATACATAACCAGAGAATAGTTCTAGAATGAAAAACATTACAAAATAGGGATCTCTGCTCAACCAGTTGACCACCATAACAAAATATCAAAACTAATTATTTAACTCAGAACAATTCTCCACTTCTAGGAGTGTGATCTAGCCACCTTAGTCAAATATTTGCATCAACGAGTTCCTTTTTTAGACTATATGTGTATCCTTTTGTTAGACACAAGCTCAGTGCATCATGAGTTGGCAGGAAAATATGCTTGCAGGGGTACTATAGGCCGACAGTCTGCTTCCATGGTCAGTCCTCTCTAGCTTTCCATTTATGCATGAGACAAGGCTTCAACTACTAGAGACGCGATCGAGCCACTACATTCAAGGCTTTCCATCATAGTATTCTCTGTCAGATAGTGTATGCAGTCTCATGTCAGACTGCCCATGTAGTTCTCTGTCAGATGCAAGCTCAGATCAGTCTGGGCTTTCAGGAAACTGTCAGGCAGACGTGGATGAAGAAAACAGTGAGTTGGCAAGGTGTTTGGTGCAAACTCACATGGTACAATGAGTGAACGATGGGCATGTGGAAGGATGCGGATGGTGGTAAATGGAAATGAGTGAGAGCAAGTATCCAGGAGATGAGGTACAAAGGTGCGAAGGTGACGGGGTGAGGAGAGAAGACGTGGTAGGTTAGGGGTAAATGAAAATGGTAGTGGAGGTGACATGGAGCGTAATTGGAACAGGTGTGGAGAGGTGAGAGAGAGAAGTAAATCCGAAAAGGAAAAAGTAAAGGGTGAGCGGTGGTGTGAGTGGAGGATAGATGTCACTGGGAGTGCAAGTGGTATGGCGATTATCTCGAAGGGGGGGGGGTAGGCGGTAAGTGGGAAAGAGCAGGGGGGGGGGCTCCAAGTTGTTGTAGAGGTGACATGTCATGGGGGGCTTGTGCCACCAAAACCACCAACTCGGACCCCCCCCACCATTAACGGCAGAAAGGTTGGGGGGGGGTCTAATATTGGATGTCGACGATAGATCTGAATGTGCCTCGCTCGACCATAGATCTAAGGGATCCCTTTAGCCATAACACGCCAAAGCATAAAATCGCCAAAGAACTTAGGATAAAAGCATAAAGTGGGTCATGAAATAACCTCTTGCCCTCATTTCTTCACCAAGGGGTTATTTCCTAAGGAAACAACATCAATTCATAAAAAATTCCTTGTGCTAACACACTCCATCTATTGAAATATTCAGTAGTGGTCATGATGTATGTGTGCAATTGGTAAGATTTATTATTGATTACCCCGATGACGTCCAACCCTGATTGTTGAAAAGGGCGTTCGATGATCACAAGTTGTAGGGGAAATGCAACTTTATTTTCTCCCCTAGATGACTTTTGTAATTTATAGAATTTCCTTTCATATTGATCTAGTTCGATATCAGTGGCCACTCACTTCTTCCAATTGGATCACATACAGTTTTCCATTTTGGAATTTGTTTACAGTTTTCTGAGTGCCAAACTTCTAGGGGCACTTTGAGGCCCTAAACAACATTTTTTGGAATTTTGGGTGGATAGGGGTTACTAGAAACATCCCCGGACCCATAGAGGAAGGTGTACTTCTTAGATAGACCTTTCTGATGAGGTATCGAAATCCTAAAATAGAGATCGTATGAAAACGTTATGACCTTGGGAAGTTGATGTACCAACCTTCCCTATTGGGGCCCACAAGAATTTTGGTGCTTCATCTCCTAGGGTTATGTTTTTGGATGTCTAGTATCTTTTGATTTCTTATGGATGATAAAAAGGCCCAAATGCCTCATTGAAATGTGCTCAAATGAATGTGCATAGAAACCACATCTCTTCTCAGATATTATCTACCACCATTTGAGCAAGATTGTTTTCATTCTTCATTTTACAGTTTCAACATATTTCTTTATTGAATATAAGTTAAGTTCCACTGTATCCCTGTTACTATTGTTTGTATATCTATGTTAATTTTCTAGATATATCTTTCATTTTATTCTTCTCATAAATTTGGATCAATGGTATCAAGTTGGTCTTCTCTACATTTTTTTCTTTATTCATCTCTCTAACAAGGTCATGGTATAAGCAATTAGGACTCAAACCAATTGGTCCTTTGTAGGATCGGCCTCGCTGAACCTCATCGATTCCTATGGGAGAATAAAATAGAGATGATGGGGTAGGATATCCCTTTAAATTGTTTCTCGAGTGATCCCTTTCATGAAAAAGGAACAATATGATGGATTAGTTTTTGAAAATCCTTCGATGATTTACAACAAGCGACATATCTTCCTCGAGCAGAGGCACCACCTCCTTCAAGGTACATATCAATTTTGATATTGCTATATTTGAAGGTGAAATAGATGCAGATGTTGTAGAAAAATGGTTAAACCTTCTAGAAGGGTATTTTTCTTTCCACAACTTTTTCGATAGAGAAAATATTACATTTTCATTCCTTAAGGTCATCCCCCATGTCAAATATTGGTGGGAGAATTTTTGTACGAAATAGGAAACATAGAGATCTACATTATTTTTTGTTTCACCCACTTAGGGTTTCTTTAGGCAGGCTATTAAGGAAAAATACTACCATGTTGGAAGTTATGACAACTTAGACACAAGATGGACCACACTACAATAAGAAAGGGACCAAACAGTGTCAGAGTTCACCAATGCTTCCATACCTTACACACCAATATAGGTATATAATAATCTAAATGACATATAGTGATAAATTAATGCGACAGTTTTCATAGAAAAATCCAAATAGAAATGGAGTTTTTTGAAATCTCATCCTTGGGCATGGCATATTGATAAGTTGTCAAAATCGAGCACAAGATTAAATAAAAGATGTGGTAGTTTGGGTATGCAAACCCCTCATAGCAGAAGCAGGGAAAAGGCGACCCCAACCCATAGAAAAAAGGGTAGAGAAAGGATGGGAAACCTCAAGAAAATTTTAGGGACCTAACCCCTCACATAACTAAAATAATATATTTTCATGTAGTAAATGTCAATATTAATAAGGCCTAGAAATAAGGAAGAATAAGTCCAATGTAAGAATACCTAATAATGTATTCCTCTTCTAGAAGGATATTCCTCTAGATGGTTCTTTTGATAGAAATATTTAGTATAAATAGGAGTCGAGGCTATGTGAACATTTGTCTTGGATATTATTGTAATAGCTCTGCTAGAGGTTGCCCCCTTGAAGAGGAAAGTGAACATTTCTCTCAGTAATCAAAGTTCACTTTCTCGTGTTATTTTGGTATTATTATGGTATTATTTTTGGTATTATTATGGTGTTGTTTTATTTATATTGTTGTTCATCTTCCATTTCTAGATATTTATTTCAGTTCTGCATACTTTTTTATATCTATAATATTACAAGTGGTATCAAAGCACCTTCCTCGGTAAAAAATTGTCGGTTAATTTTTTTTTCAGGGTAGAGACATATTCTGTTGTCTTTAATCTACAGAGATTTGTCATTATGTGAATAAACCCATGGTCAGGGATTCATACATGCAAGAAATACAAGTGGTACTTAAGTGAAAATTTGTTAGCCACCCTTGTAACCCTTATTGGTACCCCTTCGAGTGGTAGTGCATTAGACAAAACATGTATATGGATCAACTTAGATATGGATCAGCCTAACTATTATAGTTCCACCGAGAACAACTCTCAATAAGATACTCTCTAGTACCTGGGTAGTCGGGTAGTATGGCTAAGGGCATGGTCTAGCCTCCTTAGTTAGTGCCTTGAGATATTGGGTCGAGTAATACTGTTGGAACTTGCACGTATATCAAAGAACTATAGAACAAGGAAAAACCTTGTCTGTAGAACCCTTGAATACCTAACCATTGGGAAAGAAACAAAAATAGCACAAACAATATCTATTGCAGTGCAACTATGTCTCCTACATTCGAGTTGCAAAATTACTACACATTTCTTCCTGTTAATAATTTGGGAATTTCATCATTGCAGTATTCTTCAAATCGGAGTATAACTCTACAAGAGTTAAAAAAAAAGTCTTGATCCTATTGGAACCATTATTTGAGACCTATTCCATTGGATTTCTCTCTTCTCTTGTATCGTAGTCATACCTATCATTTTTTAGCAATGTTTTTCTCTTGTGGACCCAACCCATTTCCAACACCCTTATTTGGGATTTACCCCATTGGATTCAACTCGTCTCCCTGATCATTGTGATACACTTCACCCATACCCCATTTTTTGTGTGGTTCCACCTGCCCCTTTTCATGTTACCTCGTCATCATGGTCCATACTCGTAGCCAAGATTTGGAAGCTCACTTCACTACCTTACACTCTAATATCACATAAACCCAACAAGAAGTGTGACAACTCAGTGCCAATATTGTCACCATCAATCAGAAAATGCATTCCTCCATTTTCTCCTAAATCGTAGAACTCAAACAAGAGCTCAAACAAGACATTACTACCCATATTGAATATGTCACTACAATGATATGATCCAAGCTACATATCCCTGCAAATATTTCCCTATCTGACCCACCTTTGCATACCAAGGTTGAAAATTCTTCTCATTCCCACAATTTTCAGCCCTATCACTTTCAGCGTGACCTACGCCTTCTGTGTGTGGATGTGACCAAATTTGATGGATCGGATACCACTAGTTGGGTAAATCAAATGGAGAATCATTTCTCTTTGTATGGAATTACGAATGATTTGGCCAAAATCCAGTAAGGTATTCTCCATCTAGATCAAGAAAGTTGGCAATGGTGGCAATGGAAAAAAAATGCACACCAAGGGTATGTGGCTTGGACACACTTTGTGGTAAAGATTTATGAATGGTTTGACACTAAGACGAACCATTTATTCTATTTGAAAAATTTTAAAATATATGGCATAGTGGAAGACTGTATAGCTTATTTTGAGGGACTGTCATTTTGTACAGAGGTAATCTCTGATGCTTTTCTCTGAGAATGTTTTATCAGTGGCCTCGAGGATGAGATTCATGCTCATGTCCTCATGGGTCAACCTCAGAGTTGGGTGGACACTAATAAAATAGCTAAGGAAGAACAACAGGTTGTCTCTTCTCAAAACCACAAACCCTCCTTTATTCCTCGCACTAAACTAGTAACCACCACTCCTCCTTCTACTCCACTAAAGATCCAAAAATTGACCAGGGATGAAATGGCTTAATGCCAACTCAAAGGCCTTTGTTATAATTGTGATGACAAATATTTTCTGGGACACAAGTGTAAGGAAAAAAATATTTTTATGGCCATATCGGAGGATGTCCAGGCTCCCCTTATGTTTGTGTCACTTGAACCCACTGACATAACCCCTCCCTCAGACCCTCCTGAAGTAGAACTGGTCATTTCCCTAAATTATTTCACTGGATTCTCTGCTCCCCAAAAACTCAAGCTAATTGGTTACATCAAGCATAGGAAGCTCATCATTCTTGTTTATAGTGGAATAACCCATAATTTTATTCATCGTTGCATTTCCCAAGAAACTAATTGCTATATCTGTGGAATTAAAAATTTTCAGAATCGTGATTTCCAATGGTGGGTCCATGAAATGTGGAGGGCATTGTGAAAATTTGCGTCTCCAAATTGGTGAATACCACCTAGAATATCATATTTTTTCTATTGACATGGGAGGTTGTGACATTGTGTTGGGTGAAAAATGTCTAAGGACATTGGGTCCCATTCTCCTGGATTTTAAGGAATTAACCATGCAATTCGACCAGGAGGGCCAACAATATAAGTTCCAAGGCATCACCGCCAGTTCCCCGATAATCATTAGTTCCCATCACATGGAAAATATGCTCAAAAAAGGTCATTTTGGCATCATTTCCCAACTCCATGCCATACAAGCAACTGAGACACCCTCGGTGTCGCAGGACCTCCAATCCATCCTCTCTAAACATCAAGTGGTTTTTTCCACTCCCCAGGGAATTCTTCCTTCCCGTGGTTTTCATGATCATTCCATTCCCCTTGTCTTAGGAATCCTTCCTTCCAATATCTGTCCCTATCGTAACCCCTTTTCCCAAAAAAAATAAATTGAGAAAATTGTTCAAGACCTGGTCATCGCATGTGTTATTCGCCCTAGTACAAGCCCCTAATATTCACCTATGGTCATGGTCCTTAAGAAATAATGTTCTTGGTTCATGTTTCATGTTGGCATAAGGGAAAGCCTAGGGCTCAATGCTTCAACAACACACCAAAAAAACTCTAACTATCGGCCCTTTCGGAAACACCTACGAAGCAGACAAAGTCTCACTCGAGGTAGAGGCAGGGTGGGTTACAGGGCTCAAGTTTCTGTAACCAAGATGTGACACATATCTATGATTATAACACTTCGTATAGTACTTAGGGATAACACACATTCATTCATTAGATTTATTCACATCACGTATCAAACCCTAAGTACAAATTGATGCAGTAACAATGAGAAAGTATACATCCCACTTAGCATCAGAAGTTAGATCTAACACATTCAACATAGAAAAAGCACTAAGCATTCATAGATATATCTATCATTCATGATAATCCGTGCACTAATCAGATCTACAACATAAATTTCATCACACAAATCAAACCATCAACACATGATATATGTGGTTCACCCTAGTGTGGGGCTACATCCACCAACTTATTCTTCTTCTTTGTTAGTCTTAAATCTCTTACATTCCTCTGCTCCTATGCACCAAGCCACAGATCCAAGCTTCAGACTGGACATGTGATTTGTGTGTTGTGCACGAGATCTACCTTCCAAAAATCATGTCAAGTCATAGAGCCAACTCCTCTATGAGGCACAGAGCCTTACATACACATTTTGTTGCAAAAAGCAACTCAAAACTATTTGCCTCTTGCACTTAGCTAGACACTACTTACTTCATTATTTATACCTTGCAATCTTTTATTATTTATACTTTTACATTCCTTACAAAAATTCCTAATCATGGGTAACCCCATGGGATAAAATCCGATAACCCATTACATAAACCCTAATGAACCCCTTCCTGGGTCCACAAAACAAGTGATATCCTGCGATCTCTACTCTTCCTGGGTTCTCCATCTTCGAACAACCTGTCGATGTCCAAAACTTGGTCAATCCTGACCAATGTTTCCTTAAAACTTGGTCGAGGGCCAACATGCCCCCAACACTCATCTGTGACTCATCCTGAGCCACTCGAATCTGGGTAGTGCTCCTTTGAAGGCCTCGAGCTTAGCTCGAGCTGCCTTGACTTATTTCTTCGCCTGAGCTTCTAGCTCAGTGAAATCCTGGATCATTTTCTCTATAACAGTCCCTTCTAGGAGTTGTTCAACTGTCACAACCACTTGGTCTAGCTATGAAACTTGTCCTTCAATCAAAGGATTCCTCCTGCACTGGTTGTATCCTCTCTGTGACTTCCATGACTCTTCCCTAGATGGAAATAATATGATGTTGGGTCGTGCGTTGTTCTTGTGATCTCTTCATTATCTCGACTACTGTGAGCGACTTCATCTATGCTTGAACTCTCAATGCCTGTTGTAGCTTCGCTTCCAACTTCCTAAGTTCTGGGTCTTTTGTGAGGCATTCATAGGTCATCACACTTCTATTTCTTAGCTTCTTTCATTCTGAGGCGAGGAATTTGATCCTTTCCACTGTGCACTTAGCGGCTTACTCCCTCTGGTCATGCACTTCATGCATATTTCTAGGTACTTCTTGAAGCTCCAACGCCATTACCCTTGCTTGAAGCTACTATATGGCCTCAGTGAGCTTCATCACTTGAACCTCAACTACCTCATGTTCCTCTTGTGCTGAGCCTGGCACAGAGTGAAGTGATTTTATCACCACTTCCTTGACTACAGTCTTCTCTATGAGCAACTGGCATTTTTTCTTCTGTATCTTCACTTTGTCCTCCTCGAGCATAGCCCGAAACTCATCCCTCTCATTCTCATAAGCGGTTGCAAAGTACCGCACAACTCGCAATTGCTCCAAGATATCCTCTCTTTCTTTCTTCGGGGATTCTATAGCTTGTTCCTTTTCTTCTTGGATTCACTAAAGCCAAGCCTCTGTTGCATCTACTAATATTCGAAGTTGGGATGGTTCATCCCCCAACTCCACAGTCTCTGACGAGGAGGGTGCAATAGGTATTGCACAACTAAATTGAATAGCTCATTGTATCTCCTTCAGCTCCTTCTCAAATATTACATACAAATCTTCTTTATTCATGCCATATCTTTGAAAGAGGTCCTTAGACACATCCTCCATCGCTCCACAGACTATACCGATGTCATCCTCCATGAGCATAGCCTCTAGCTGGGGCTTACTGGCGCGGGTCTTCTTTCTTGCTAAAGGTTTTTGTGGAGAAACGTTCCTCTTATTTGATGTTTATGTCTTGATAGGGGAGTCCTTTGGTGGTGTAGCCTCACCTTCTCATTGCTTTTCTACTTCTTCCCCTCTTCCTTGATTTACCTCATCTCCTCCTCCTCCTGCGGGTGAGTCATGTCTACTTTCTTCTGATGCGATGTCCTCCTCATCAGTTTATATGTTTTGGACTTCCTCCTTTTTCTTTTTACTCTTCATGTTGGTCTATCCGACCTGATCATCCTGGGTGACCAAGGGGCTTCCTATGATGTTAGGGTCAGAGAGTTCTGCATCATCAACCAGTACAAGGAACTCTGTCGGCCACTCCTTCATGATTTGTTCCATATCCCTGTCTGTCAGCTTATAATAGGACTGTAATTGCTCCTTTCTCTCATCCCTGCACGCAATGATATAAATGAAGTGTCGATCTGTGTGGAACTTAGCCAACAATCTGTATTGGTGCAATGTTCGTGGAGTCATGTGTGGGAACGACTCAATAGAAACCTTCAGCTGGTGATAGTAGGCATGGAACACTGCTTTCGACTGCCACTGCTTTGACATGTATGTCATGTACCATAGAGTCGAGAACTTCGCGACCAATGGCTCCAAAGGTTCAATCTCTGGGAAGGCATCTCCTTCCAGCATTTTCCAAGTGGCAAATGTGATCAGCACAAGAAACCAACTGAAATGGAACTTGTATCCCTGGTCCTGTGCTTCATGACAATATTTCTCGAGCTCATTGACGAGGTAGCTCACCCAATTTATTTGAATATCCTCCATGCATTTCCCTGCAAGGTCCACCACGAACCCGATGACCTGCTTGGGGTGGTTCTTTCTAACGATCTTTCTAACTATGAGCTGACAAGATAGGTGCACTACGCCATCTTGGATGGAGGTTACCTTGTAGCCTCGCTTTCCCTTCTCAACTTCATCATATGCTTCATTAATGCGCTTTGCTAGGGAGTGATTTGAGGTCTTCCTTGGGTAGAACTACTGAGGGTTGGGTCCCTGCATGCTCAGTCATGTGATCAGGTGGATCAACGTTGGATCCATAATAATGCACCTGTCAATCCACAGGTATCCTCCATGATAGCATGACAAGAGGATTTTAATGCAATTGTTAACCTCCTGATGTCAACCAAAGTGAGGGATATTCATGACATTAAATATCATGGACTGCGTGATCTCCCTAATCCAGGACTAGGAGACGATGTGAGGCTTATTTCCAGTCATCTTCATCAAATTTCTATGAGGCGCAAGCATCACATAGTTCTTTATGTCACCAAGGTTGAAATCAATGTTCTTCAATGCTAGGATCTGTCCCAACTAGCTTCCCTCTACATGTATCCCTTTTGGGATGTACATGGTGATCAATGTATACTCGAAGTCCCATGGAATTATATCTCAGTTAACCATGCCTGCCAAAGGTGGGATGTAATCAGGTAATATTGACAGGATCTGCTTCGCGTTAGCCATATCGTCACGATGCTTACTTCTCTTCTCACTCGCAAGGTTAGTATGGCCCGAACATCATATAGCTGAGGGGGAAGCCTGCAGTCCCTTGGTCGATGACACTTGTATTCCCTCAGACATGGCTTTATCAACCATAAAATTCTTCAGAACCTCTTTGACAGATTTCTCCAGCTTGGTGCACTGGGTCGAAATTCTCACTACTAACAAATAATTCGGCGTAGGTAAATGGATAATGGGGTAAACACCATATGGCAAGGTCTAATAGAAAAAATCGACACACACAATCACTTATCTATTAGATCAGATAATCACGGGCAGCAAAAATTGGTCCCGACGTAGCATCCGACGGGTTAAATAAGTGAGCATCATAACGGATTCCTCCAATGGACAAGAATGCCTCCATTAATGTGAATATTTTCGTTAGGGCATGGTCTCAACATCCCAAATGAGGTCTAGTCACCAAAAAGGGGTTTCCTATCCATTATGTGGAATTTTTCTAATGGTTGGGGTGCATCGAATGATCATATATCTTCGCCAAGGCGAAGTCCCATTCTACGTGGTTCTGTTGTTCCAGCAAGGTTCAAAGCCTACAAGTCTACCTCCTGTGAATTCTTCTCTGTCACTTCCTGTAATGTTTCTAACTTGTATTTATTCTCACTGATCTTCCTTGCCTTCTTTCCTGTGATTGGAGTCCCTCCAACTGTTTCTGGATTTCTTTTTCCATTCATATTCGTATCTTTTTCTAGTGTAGTAGCTTCACGTTGTTGATGTGATTTTGTAGGGTTCAAAGGTAATACCTCTTCTCTTATTAAATCTAGGGTGGGTATTCTTCTTTCTTGGATGGATAGGTCCCTAAAACCTTCTTGTGTTCTTTTAACCTCGATATCTAATTCTCTTGTGTTTTTTTGCTTCGATTCAACTTCTCATTCTTCCATCAGAGGCTCTATTCTTCTAGCTATGGAATCCCTTAGTTCTTTCTTTTTAATTTTTGTAGGTTCTTCCTCTGCTTTCCTTCTGATCTGATCCTTCTCGATCCAATTCTTTCCTAACAAAAGTGGAAAAGGGGCGTTGATCTTAAAAAAACTAATAACTTCAAATTCTTCTTGATTCGATGTTCCATGGATGGTAACACACATTAATAACTCTTCCACATACGGTTATCATATTTCCTTTAAACAAGCCTATCCTGCCCAATGAAGGTACCACAATAGGCTTTCCCAAAATTTCCCAAGTGATTTCTGACATAATATTCACTTGTGTCTCCTCATCTAGGACATAGTCTATGTCGAAGTCTCATATTCTTGTACTTATGTGTTGTTTTTCTTTCAAGATCTCCGATAAAATGAAATCTTTGTGATCATCCATTACTTATTTTAACTGTACTAACATAGTATGAGCTTTCTCTGATTCTTTCTCTTTATGATTCTCTGATATTCTCTTATTCTCTTGACTCATGTTCATTTGTTCAACTTTATCAATCATCTTTGGAAAGTCCTCAACTTCATGACCAACAAATTTACAATAGAGACAAATAGGACCTGCACCAGGGCATTCCTTAGCAAGATGTCCCGGTCTTGTGAAGTTATAACATAATGTCTATCCTCTCTTTCTCTTGTATGTTCCCCAACTTCTTTTGTACTGTGCACTAGGATCATAGTGTTGGACCTGCAATATGCAAAAATTCTTTATAGGTTCCTGCATCCACTTATTATTCCAAAAATTATTTATATGGATAGGAATAACATATATTTCTCTATTTCTATCAAATTTATTCAGATCAACACTTTCTTCTAATTGTACCCTAGCTTTCAAACTAGGAAAAAATCTATCAAACATATCTAGATTCATGCTTTTGAAACAAAAACATCCACTTATCTTACTCTATCTAAGAAAAAATCATTACCTCTTTCAATATCCTACCTATTTTTCTTCACGTCAAGTTTCTTTCTTAGCACATAGCTTCACAATTCAGGTAGAATATTGCGCCCTACAACAACAGATCTATGCACAAAGCTTATCTTTTCTTTCAGTTCCCAACAATCATAGTTTCAGGTCTAAGCAACAGAACCATTTGTTGGCACATGGGCAGACCTAGGGTTCAACGCTTCGGCAACACCTGCGAAGTAGGTGACGTCTCACCCGAGCTAGAGGCAGGGGTTACAAGACTCAAGTGTCTGTAACCAATCTGGGACACAGATCTATGATTATAACACCTCGTAGAGTACTTAGGGATAACACACATTCATTCATTAGTTTTATTCACATCGTATATCAAACCCTAAATACATATCAACAAAGTAACAATGTCAAAGTATACATCACACTTAGCATCATAAATTATATCTAACACATTCAACATAGACAAACCACTAAGCATGCATAGATCTATCTATCATTCATGATAATCAATGCACTAAGAATATCTACAACATAAATGTCATAAAACAAAGAAAACCATCAACACATGATATACGTGGTTCAACCCAATGTGGGGATACATCCACCAACTGCTTCTTCTTATTTTTTAGTCTTCGATCCCTTACATTCCTCTGCTCCTGTGCACTAGGCCACAGAGCCAAACTTTGCACCGGACAGGTGATATGTGCATTGTGCATCCGATTCACCTTCCCAAAATTAGGTCAAGGCACAGATCCAACTCCTCTATGAGGCACAAAGCCTTAAATACATAGTTTGTTTCACAAAGAAACTCATAACTACTTTCCTCTTGCACTTAGCTAGACACTACTTACTTCTCTATTTCTACCTTACAATATTTTCTTATTTATACTTTTACATTCTTTACAAAAATTCCTAATCATGGGTAACCCCATGGTCCAACATCCCATAACCCATTACATAAACCCTAATGAACCCCTTGCTGGGTCCACAAAACAAGTGAGATCCTGCGATCTCTGCTCCACCTAGGAACTCCATCTTCGACCAGCCTTTCAATGTCCAAAAAGTGGTCAATCATGACCAATGTTTCCTCAAGTCTTGGTCGAGGGCCAACATTTCCTGACTTACATGCCCTCAACAAACTCACCATTAAAGAAAAATCTCCCATTCCTGTCATTGATGACCTCTTGGATGAATTGAGTGGCACCCAATTCTTTACTAAACTTGATATTTATCTGAGCTACCATGAAATCTATATGAAAGAGGCAGACATTCCTAAGGATGCATTTAGAAATCGTGAGGGCCAATGTGATTTTTTGTTCATGCCCTTTGGCTTGTGTAATGATAACTCCACTTTCCAAAGACTCATGAATCATGTCTTCTATCCTTTTGTTCGTCATTTGTTCTTAGTTTTCTTTGATGATATCCTGATCTATAGTAAAACCTGGACAACCCATCTTGCTCATGTGGATCGAGTTCTCCATCTACTCTCTCAGCACCAAATTTTCCTCAAACAATCTGAATGTTCTTTTCGTGCCTCATAAGTAGAGTACTTGGGTCATATTGTTGGCAAGGCCGATGTTAGGGTGGATCCTAAAAATATTGAAGCTATGCAAGATTGGCCTTACCCAAAGAATCTCAAAATATTGTGTGGATTTCTCGGTTTAACAAGTTATTATCGCAAGTTTGTTAAGAATTATGGAAATATTGCGACACCTCTCACTGCATTCCTTAAAAATAATTCTTTCACCTGGAATCCAACAGTTGCTCAGGATTTTCAAATCTTGAATATGGCCATGTGCACCACTCCAGTCCTAGCCCTTCCTATTTTCACAAATACCTTTGTCCAAGAATGTGATGCTTTAGGGAAATGAATTGGCATTGTCCTTATGCAAGAGGGTCGACCTTTGGCCTTTACTAGCAAACAACTATCTGGGTGAAATTTGGGAAAATAAATATATGAAAAGGAAATGTTGGCTATTTTGCATGCCATGGATCTTTGGTGCCCTTATCTATTGGGGAAATGCTTCCAAATTAAGACAGATCATCAAAGCCTCAAGTATTTTTTGGATCAATTCCTTTCCTCCCCAGAGCAACAAAATGGGTGACTAAGCTCTTTGGATATGATTATGAGATCATTTACAAGAAAGGAAAATACAATGTGGTTGCTAATGCACTTTCTAGAAAATATGAAGATGAAGGGTCCCTTTTTTCTCTCTCCTTCATTGTACTAGATTGGCTCCAAGTTGTTCGCCAAGAATGGCTACATGATCCTAAAAGTTTGCATCTGATACAATAATTGAAGTCCAATTATCCAGTTTCCCTAGGGTACTCTTGGCTCAATGATGATCTTCGATACAAAGGCTATTTGTATTTAAGTAATCACTCAAAACTTAAATCCATTGTACTTTCTGAGCTTCATGCTACACCCACAACTGGGCACTCTCGGTTTACCAAAACCTATGACAGGGTCAAATGTTATTTTTTATTGGATGGTATGAAATAGGACGTTCATAATTTTGTGGTTGAATGTGATGTATGTCAACGCAACAAGGGAGAAACAGTAAAATCTTGTAGCACACTACAACTGATTCTGATTCCACCTGCTATTTGGCGGGATACCTCTATGGATTTTATTGTAGGCTTACCTAAATCAAGAAATAAATCAGTCATCATGGTGGTATTTGGTCGTCTTTCCAAGTATGTTTATTTATGTTCTCTTCAACACCCATTTACAACATCCACTGTCACTCAACTTTTCATGGATCATGTCTTCAAGCTTCATGGCATGCCACATTCTATTGTCTCTGATCACGACCCAACTTTCACCAACAATTGTTGGAAAGAAATGTTCAAGCTACAAGGCACCCAATTGCATCTCAGCACAACTTATCATCTCCATACTGATGGTCAAACTGAAATTGTCAACAAGTGTTTGTAAACTTATTTGAGGTGTTTTTCATTGGAAAGGAAAAATCAGTGAGCTCAATGGTTTACCACTAATTGAATGGTGGTACAACACTTCGTACCATACAACTACCTGCATGACTTATTTTGAAGCGGTATGTGGACAAAATCCACCTTCTCTTCTCTCATATTTTCCAAGTGTCTTGAATGTCCAAGTGGTTGACCAAACACTTACAGTTCGAGAGGCTATTCCTCGTACTCTTAAAGAGAATTTTTTCATGGCACAGAATCACATGAAGCAACAAGCATATCAAGGTTGCTCTAAATGTCAATTTGCAGAAGGATATTAGGTACTTCTTCGACTGCAAACCTACAACCCAAATTCCCTCAAGGATGACCATTGTCATAAAATAGTGCCCAAATTTTATGGTCCTGATATTGTTCTCAAGCCTATGGTACAGATGGCATATCAGTTAGATTTTCCAAGTCATTCTAAGATCCATCGTGTTTTTCATGTTTCCTTCTTAAATAAGGTGATTGGAACCAAGTGCCAAACTCAAACCAACCTTCTCAAGTTGGATGAAGAAGGCTCCATTTGGCTACAACCACACGATGTTTTGGACCAACATGAACGTCGTATGTGTCAGTGAACCATCAAGGAAGTGTTAGTACAGTGGAAAGATACAACTCTAGCAAATGCCACTTGGGAACCAACTACCATTCTGCAACAAATTCCCCATATCAAGCCTTGAGGACAAGGATATTTTTAAGGGGGAGAACATGTTAGGGACCTAACCCCTCATGTAGGTAGAATAATATATTTCCATGTAATAAATGTCAATATTAATAATGCCTAGCAATAAGGAAGGATAAGTCCAATGTAAGAAGACCTAATAGAAGCTTCCGCTTCTAGAAGGGTCTTCCTCTAGATGGTTCTTTTGATAGACATATTTAGTATAAATAGGAGTCAAGGGTATGAGAACTTTTGTCTTGGATATTATTGTAATATAGCTCTGCTCTGTTGTAGGTTTCCCCCTCGAAGAGGCATGTGAACATTTCTCTCAGTAATCAAAGTGCTCTTTCTAGTATTATTCTGGTATCATTTTGGTCTTATTGTGGTGTTCTTATGGTTATATTATTGTTGTCCATCTTCCATTTCTAGCTATTTATTTCTATTTTCCATACTTTTCTATATCTAGAATATTACAAGAGTTGACCCTATAGTGGAGAGATCAAAGGACAATCCTTTGAAAAGTGTTATGAGGAAAATCTCTCTATGGCTAGGGGTAAACCACAAAATACAAAAATGACTGTAGAAATCAACTCTAATATCAGGTATGCTATATAAACAGATTTGCTAGCAAGAAAATATAAAAGGCCTACCTCATCCTGACATTCAATGAAGTCCACCGTTGAGCACTTGACTCAAAGCAATACACCTGCAACATGTCCTCAATAACCAAGAAACACAAGAATATGGTGATAATATATAATGTCATAACATTCAATAACATAAGCCATCAAAATTCATAACAAATATGCCCATCGAATAACAATTCAAATATTTGCAGGATATTAATTGGAGAGGAAAAAATAATTTCTATTAAAATGTAATCAACAAAAGTGAATGAATTACAAACTTCTGCGTTGACACGGTTCGAAACTGAGAAACTAGGTCCCTCCTAGCTGGGCCTCCACCACTTCAATCCTCCACTAAAGGAAATCTCATATAAAACAGACAATGAGGTTCTCAATCAAGTAGGGAAGATCTTGGGGGTTGAACAATGTGTTCAGACTTAAAAGGACAAAGGGTTGTAGACTCAATATGAAGTGAATAATTTCTCTAGAGTAACTTTTCTCTCAAAGTTGAATTATTCTCCTCTTTTCCATAGCTCGGATTTTTCCCATTTATAGCCTTCAAGTGAAACTGAATGGCCGATTCAGAACATTTACAGTATATGGAAGGTCAAGGATCATGGATCAGGTGACGTGACATGGAAACCCAACACCATTTTTTAATTTTGAGCACAAAACCTGATGTATGCAGGTTGTAGTGGTGCAAATTGCGTATAAGAATGTTGTACAATAGGTAGGGAGAGTATATGTGGAAAAATAATGTTTTTAGATCTGATATTTGCAAAAAGGAACTTCAAGTCTACATAGGGAAATGGAAAAAGAACCTATGTGCAAGTTTTCATAGGGTAAGGAAAATATTTCTATAAGAGATTCCCCCTAATGTGTGAGGTCAGAGGAGTATATGTGATGGTCTAAATAAATTATAATACCCATAAGTGGACTAATGGGGAATGAACTGGAAGAACTAGCTTCTCAAGAAACTATTACAATCTGTACTGACTTTGCACAATGGCTGCCAATTTGAATTACACTACAGATCCATGTGAAAATATACCAAAAAATTGACCATGGACATGAATAGGTAATACAAAAGTGGCTACATGCCAAAGGCTATCATAGTCATGAACAAGGCCCAGTAAAACCAATCTCAAAATCAATTTGAATATATTTGTATAAAATGGAGTAAAATATGATCTCCCATGATCACTGAAGTCACATAGGTATAGGTCCAATGAAAGGTAGCAACAAATTAGGAAAGTTGAAACTATGAAATGATGTCTTCAAGTCTTCTACATAATCCACTAAAGGTGCAAGCCTACATGATGTGAATAAAGGACTTGAGGTCACAATGAGACCTCACTTGATTACTGATCATTGAGGTATACTGTTAAAAAATGTGAGACAACCTACCAATAATGAAAGTAGGTATCAAGTCACTTAGTACATTCTTACAAGTGTGAATATAGGTTTTGGGGTTGAACACTTGAAGAATCTATCGATCATGAGACAATGATGTATTCCCAACTGTCGATGGTGAGAGAACCTGCCATTAATGACTACAAGCCTCTAGGTACTCATAGGACTCTATATCTTGTCTCTAGAATAGATGAGTTGAAGTCGATGAAAGGAGACCCGTTGAAAGGAGACCCGCTGAAAGGAGAGAATTAAGGAATCTCTCATCATTCAGCACAAGGTACAAAGCAATATCTTGATAATTTAGAGGAAATCGGACGAATAACATGTTCATGAATAAACGACCGTGTGCATCTTTCGTGTGTAGCCAATAAGGAAAATACCCTTTGAATAGTAGCCAATAAGGAAAACTGCTGAAAAAGTTGAGGAAACCACCAATAAGGCTAATGGAATCCAAGACACTACATGAATCCCAATGTGTGAATAGATGTATTGTCGTCGAACACAAGGGAAACCACCTAGTCAGTGACCAATGATGAAATGTCGACTGCTTAGGTCAAGGTTACCTACTAATGAGGGAAGTAGCACCAAGGTGCACAATAGGATTATGACTTCATGTAATTTTGAAACACACTGAGGGTATGGTCGACATGAAAATTCAAGAGTTCTAAGGAATGGCCGACACGGGTTTATAGACATTCCTTGAACAAGAGCCTGAGACATATGGAAAAATCTGGAAGCATAGACTCAATGATGAAACTTTGAGATGCGGGAGGAATCAATCAAACTCTCCATAGGGACTGGAAGAGTAACCAATAAAGGGTGTAAACTCTCTATAATGAGCTCAGCTTCCTAAGGTCATGCTCAACCCAAAATTTTGATGAAAAGTGGAATAAAAAAAATTGTGCTCTGTTCAAAGCCGACATGACTGCTGCCAATATAAGATAATATTCCCTTCCTACCTATATTTTTTTGTTTTTTTATAGTCAAATGAATGGTATGATACAAAGGAGGAAATGAGTGTCACAAGTAAGAAAACTAGTTCCAGTAGTGGAATATACCTATGCTCAATGCAAGGAGGTGCATGTGGGAGATGGACACTCGGGGGAATGTTTCCTCCTGGGAATAGGGTGTCAAGCTACAAAGGATATAAATAAGTCTATGCTTGGTTGATGATGCAAACTGCCGAGGTGAAAGGATTATACTGCAAAAGCTAGAACCGACAATAGGCTCTGTTAACGTTTTGTAAATTTCCTAGAGGTTGTCAGAAAAGAAGAAATATATGGGAGGTAACTTTATCCAACCACTTCAAAGATGGGATCTAGCCCTACCAACTTCATAGAGGAATCTCTCTATATGATTTAGATATGTTTCAAATTTAAAATATTAGGCTAGGTAAATAAAATATGTTGGTTTTGTTGGTTGTAGTTTTTGTTGGGTTGGCTGAGAGAGCTTCACACATCCATTGGGCTATGGGGTCTATATCATGAAATAAAATCTAAACCAGAAAGAAAAGAAACTTTTCATAGGGCAAGATAATGTAATCGTTGGATTCTTTTAGCAGCATAAATGAGGAATAGCAAAAAAGGTGAGAATGTCAATTACAACAAAGAAGTAGTTAAGAATTTCTTTATCGTAAAATCAGAAGATGAAACACTAAAATCTTTTAAATTCAGAAACATGGTATACAAAGATAAATCCTACAACGTTCGTTACTTTCAAAGATTAGATTTAGCAAACAGTGGGATAACTAAGCAAGAATAACATTTAACTTAGAAAGGAAAACATCACCAGTGAATACACGCAAGAATCCTATACAAATGCCTCTTTGCATTAATGGAAGATCTCTTGAAAAATATTATAGTCTGATAGCTCGCGGGGCATAAAGATCAACCCTCAATACTTGGAAAAGTGAAGCATTTATAACCCAAAATTACAAACGATCCTGTCATTAAAGATCAGGATGTGGTAAATTTATTTTTAGCTTAACTAACTTAACAAATTGCAAAAATCTAGGAAACTGTTTGATGATGTGTTGCAACTTCATGTTGTTTTCTGGGTGAACCGTTGGTGAGGCCTCTACACAACCTTGTCTGACTGGATAGTTGACTGGGTTGGGACAACTCATCGACTACTCGATCAGGTCACAAATATCTTCCCATCGAAGATGACTGGGAATGCTGACTTTGAGTAACCTTCGGTAAACTTCATCCATTTTTGTGTACCTGGCAAAAGTAGGCTTGATGATGAAGATGTACTGGATCTCATGTTGTATGTTGATGTCCAACTAAAGTGCATCTAGGAATGCCTTTCCAGTGATGCTGCCTTGAATTCTTGAAAATTTCAAACTATCCTTAGCCACATCGACTAGTCTCTTTTTGTAATCTGGGAGCGTCATCAATTTGTCATTTATCACCTTCAAACCAAGAAGAACTTTCTTTTGTAGAACCTCGATCTTGCTAAAAAACCTTTGTACCCCTAGGTCCATGGCCTAAACCCTTTCTTCCAGCTGTAGCATCAGTCCTCTCTTGGTCAAGACTCTTTTGACCTCAAGGATGGTCTATGTTCTATCCTCAATTCTCATCTCTTCCAACTCCTCTCTGGTTTTAGAATTCAAGAATTTGATGATTTCATTAGCCTGTGTGGGCATCTCTCCTAGCTCTGATCTAATATTCTCGATGGCTTGTTTACTTCTCTGCACCAATTCATTTTTCTCAAACATAATCTGTATCATTGGCCATATTTCATTCATAGACTTGGTGATGTCTGTCCAAACACTTTCTTTGACTTCGACCAATGTTTTGCCTGCCACTATTTTCTTTCGAAGCTGTTGTAACTCTTGTTTGAGCTGATATAACACTTGTTTTTCCTTGGAGTAGTTGGTTTGGTAAGAAGATTTGAGTTCCTGAAGGTTCTCAATCTCCTTTTTGAGCCTGCTAATCTTTATCTCCTATAGGTTCATCTCTTCCATAGATTTAGCCAATTCAACCATCTTTTCCAGAGATGTCAGTGGATTTGCTGAAGGAACTTCTACTAGTGATGTTGTGCTCACTCCTGAGAGTGGAACTACACTCAGGGGAATGACTTCCATGGGTTTTGACTGTTCTTTCTCTTTCACTAACTTCTCCATTTCAGCTTCCATTTCCTTCAATTGTGCATTCTGCTCCATGATCAACTTAAGCATTTCATCTTTTTCTCCTTCTATCTCTACTATTTCCTTTTCCTACGAGTCTACTGTTGGTGGCAGCTTTAATTTTTTCCTCAAAGATTCTATGTCGGCATTTTTCTTTTTGATCATATCCTCGACTGCTTTCACATTCGAGGGATCGTACCCGATCTTGAGGACCAGTTCCTCCAACGTCTTGATCCTGTTATCCTTGGAAAAGGATGATATTTTCTCAGACTTCAACTGTGTATGGACATTGTTTAGAGACACTTGTAACCTGGAAGCAGTAGTGGAAGCATGCACCAGTGTGGAGAAAACCATTTCTCCAATTTGCCTATGCAGATCCATTTGATCGGCTGGGTGCACGTCCTTAGTCTGGAATTCGAAAGTTTCCCTTTTGTAATCATTGATTACCTTTGGGTTTGGCACCTATGCTTGGAGAAATTCCATGTGAATTCTACCCTTCTCCATGTCGAATGCCGATAGCAGCCTGTGTTGTGCATTCGACGTCTGCTTCCATAATTGGGCGTATGTGCTGCTAGTCAGAGTCTGATTCTTTTTCTTGATCAGATCATATTTCTCAAAAATACTCAGCTTCAGTCCTATCTTGCCTGGCTGGTTGATTGGTGGAGTATCTGTAGGATTCTTTGGTAACACTGTGGTTATAATCTGCTTTCTTCTTGTACTGAGGAGAAACCAATCAACCTCTATTACTGTAGTGGATGGAATTTCCTTTTCTTCAGCCGGGTCAGGAGCCAAACTGGTTTTTGGCCTCTTGGTATGCAGTCGAAATTCTTCTAATGACACTTCAGTGACAAAAGATGATAGATCCTGCCTAGGAATTTTCTCCTTTGGATCCTATGGTGTGGTTGTCTATGATACAGTGACCGGGAGGTCCTGTTGTTCTGTTTCAACCAAAGTATTTGGTTCCCACCCTGTCTAGTTTGAAATTTTTTCTACCTCAGGCCTAGATACGTGGACATACGGGATATTCTTGTTTTTTATCCTCATCTCTGGAATAATCTCGCATGTATCATAGTGCCATGTGAAACTCACAAAGAACTTCATTTCCTTTACCAACCTGTCTGCTTCCTCCGCGGCACCTCGACTATTACAGATGAAAGACCCAATCTTCCCTTTGATTCTGAGCTATTGCTTCTTCTTTAAAGACACAAAACGAATATCATCCAAGTTAATCATCTGCCTTATGTATTCCAGGGAAACAATTCTGACAGGTAAGTATTTGGGCAATTTATATGGGGACAACTCGCACCCATAGACTCTGTTCTCAATGTGATTTTGGTACAGGTACCAATCACCAGTCTTTGTATGATCTGAGATATGTAGGATCCTCTGAACTTCATCATTAATCCTGGGTTCAGGTCTGCCACTGAGCATACTCACCACTAGGTGGTAGAACTGATCGATGAACTACTTGAAACTGAATTTTGTGGAGTTATGTCTGAGTAGGGAAGTCCATGCGGTTACTACCTGGGGTCTGCCATCTCCGTCCATCTTCTGCATAGAAAAAGAAAATTTTTCCACTTGGAAGAAAATGAATAGGTATGCCAGTATTGAAGAATACTGGAACATGCCTTCTGTGGCGAAATTGATGAATTGCTCGTGAATGATGTCTGCCAGGAACGTGCTAAAGTCGAATTGTGTTGTGGATTTCTCATCGGTGAAGAAAATAGACAAAAATCCTAGAATGGGTTCATCTACCCATTGATCTAAATAATAACCCAACAAGGCGCATAGCGACGTGATAACATAGTTTCCTTTTGTTGAGAACATAGAGGAAGGATAAGGGGGAATTGTAGTGGGGAGTTGAGCGGACTGTGGAAGAAAAAGCTCAAATATTTGAGCTCTTTGAGGAAATGACAGCTTCTGGTATAGCTCTGTGATGATCTCGAGGTTAAAAGGTGAGGCGGAGTCGGCTTGGGATATTTGCATCATTTGGTCGATGGTTTCTGGCGTGACGAGGAAAAGAATTTCCCCGGACGAGGATACGATGGCTCTTTTCCTAGGGATATAGTGGGCTTGTCACTTGAGGGCAAACTCTGGGAAATGGTGAATCTGGGGGAAGAGATACAAGGGTAGGTTGGACTCCCAGAGTCCAATTTCGTCACTCTGGTCCAGGAAGACTTATTTAAGCCATGACTGAAGGTTTGCGAATTCAAAATCGCACTTAGTGTCTGTGATTAAGTAGTCTTTGTCGGCCAGTGGAATCATGTCGAGGTCGACAGGAGGTGGGAGAAACGGATTCTCCTCTCCTTCTAATCATTTTGACTTTGGCGCCATTACTGTAACAATAACTGCAAATAAAACAACGTTAGCAAGGACGATTGTAGATGGGGGTGACTAACTATAACAAAGAGGAAAACAGGGTTAATTCTCTGGTGCGATGAGTGGGTAAATGGTGAAGGAATGAAGTGGTGAGGGTAGTTTTGAGTAAACAGGTATCCATTGGGCGTGGGAGACAGGTCAGCTGGTTAACGGACAAGTTATCCAGTAATAAATGGCCAACGGGTCATTTAGAACGTGAGATTCCAGGTGACAATGATTGAGGGATACAGATGAGAGATGTGGCGGTTATCGATTGGGAGAAAAAATCATGGTGAGGGGATTTTCCACGGGTGAACGAGGGATAAGGACTGACAGAGTTACGGGATGTGACTTTTACAGGAAAGGTGGATAATGACATCATGAGGTGATGAGGTATGTCAGACAATAATAGGCGGTGGGACTCGAGACCAATAGATTCATGACACGCATAAAAAGGGGGCCCACTAGAGTAAAATTCCATTCCGGACCCCCCCCCACAGTTAAAGGTAGATCAGTCAGGGGGGTCTGAAAAATACCTTGATTCATCAATCTGTGTGCTTTCCTTTCGATTGCAGGTCTGTGGGCGCTCTTTAACACACATTCTGTACCCCCCCGCTCCATTAAAGGCAGAACAGACGGGGGGGTCCAGAATCCAATACAAACCGTAGATCTAAGTGCTAAAACTTGGGCAGTCCAGATGCGCACATACATTATCTTCGATTCTGGGACCCCCCCCCCCACCGCTAAAGGAAGAATGGTCGGGGGGGTTCGGAAAAAATTGTCCACCGTAGATCTGGGTGCAATCATCTGAGTCGTTGATACATGAGCAGTGCATAAATGTGAGTGTAAAATCATATGCGCCCAAAAAAACTTAGGATAAGTGCATATCATGGGTTTTCCCCAAGCTTTTACATGTTTACATCACCAAGGGGTTAGACAACCAACCTTTTAAGCATCCAAGACATGGTCCAACATTGATCATTGAGCTGGTTTTATTGAAAATAAAGCAAACTACCCTATGTTCTAACCTAACTTCCTATGACAATTAGCCCAGATTAAACTGTTGGGTTAAGAACTTATTCTATCCTGGGGCTATCTGACCAAGATTAGACAGCCTGGCCAGATTTATTCACTAACTAACCTAGATCATTTGGCTAAGATTAAACATTTTAGCCAAGCTTATTCACTATTCCTATCAACATCAATTTAAAAGAACTTGGCCATGCTTGAAAGGTATGGACCAAGTCACTGTTATTGCATGGGGCTCTATTTAAATTCTTTTATGCCCTCTTTTATTCTTTCTTTTTCTTTTTCTTTTTTCTTTATTTTCTTTTTTCTTTTTCTTTCTTTTCTCAAATTATTTGCAGAATGAAAAATCATTTGACAAACAAAAAACACTAAAGAGATAACATTTCAGTCACCAATTGATCTTATAAATTATAGGGTGATAACAGGATCGATATTGCAAGTAATATGTAACGTCCCCAACCACCGAACATGGCAGGAAACGCCACGGAGGAACATCGTTATGCTCTGATACCATTTTGTAACTTCCCCGACCACCAACAGTCAGGCCATGCTACTCATAGGAAAAAAAATTATCATATGCATATAAATATAAACATAAACAAACAACATATTATGTTCATACATAGATTAATGTGGAAATAACAATAAGCCTACACATACAACATATACTAGCATTACTCATCAATTATAACACATGTACACATACATAGCATGCAAATGAACATAAAATTGGTACTCATATTTTAATAGAAGACCACCAACTGAATGCAGACCTTCCATGAACCTCTAAGACATAGACCACATTACTCATCACTCTCAGCAGTGGGTCACCCCTGAGCTAGTACTAAGATTGATCAGAATCTAGACTAGGGGTCAAAATTTAGCCCCAAAATAAAAGTGTTCGGAATCACTTCAAAACGAACAGGAGCATAGGCCTCATTTTCACGAACCCAACGCACTTCGAATGGGGTCAAACGAACATTGGATGAGTGATATATCACGATCTGTTCAATTTGCCAAACAGGCAAAAAAATTGCTAATTGTACAGTTCGTACAGGTGATGAAGTGGCATGTCCATACATGATGACATAGTAGGGTACAAATCACACATGGTAGGTGACATGGAATGATGATGAGTTGGAAGATGACATGTCAGAGTTGATTTGGAAAATGTGTGGATGAATGGAGGTGAGACACGTGGCATTTTTGTCCAATGGTATGGTGCCACGTGGCACCTTATTGTTTTGATGTTTCAAAATTTTATGGAGTCCATGGGATTTGAACCTCGGGCCTCCATACACTATACAAATTCTTTGACAAAGTCTGAAAAACCAACGCACCACAGAATTGTTGCTTACCATAATACACTGTGAATTCTATTTAAAGTTATGGTATGTTCATTTTGGCGTCGGGTTCTGGGTTGGGGCTTAGCCCCCAGCTCCCATTTTTATACGTGCCATATGAACCTTGCCACATGAACCTTTGCATGAGATTTTAAATGGTCCCTCAAATTGCACACCCGCCACTTGTCACACCCATGGCTAACCTTGGAATGGGTGCCTAATTTTGCATTGGGACGTGGCCACATGGCCCCCATGCACCCAACACCTCTACATTTTGGGGGCTTAGTTTCTCTAACGGTGCGACAATTTCATGCATTTCACAGGAACAGTGCATGTGCTGGGTTTAGGCATGGGAAACGTCTAGAAGCCAGGTTACTCACACATGAGGTGTGAATTGGTGAACCGGAGACAACAAGCTTGAAGGAGGAAAATGGCAGGAGGCCTATCTTCTTCATTGTTTGGCCAAATGAGTTGTCGTAAAAGCCCATCTAGGGGTTTTTGGATGTTATGAATCCATTGGAATAATTTTCAAATCCATTTGGAGACTTTTTTTTTAGGTTTTACTACCTTGAAGTTTCAGGATCTCTAGGGAGCTTAGGGCCACCATTGATGGAGGTCATGCTCAGATGAGCCCAAGTTTATTTTCGGTGACTGGATAGTCATTTTTGACTAATTGTTATGCTCTGAACACATTGGGATAGGTTTAAGAGGCATTTGAGGACTTTTACAGGTGTTGTTTCCATAAGCAAGCTCAGGGAAGCTCAAGGCCACATGTATAAGAGGTCATGCCCGGATGAGCCATGGTCCGTTTTTAGAGTTTTATTAGTCATTTTTCGGGTTTTTATGTATTCATAACCCAATGGTATAGTCAGTAAATCCATTGGAGTTGAGAATCAGCTTGTAAAAGAATCTTTGACAAACTAATCCTAGAGATCCTAGTCCATTGATGGAGGCTCAAGGAGATGTAGCCCAGTTGGGGGTGATCTCCTTTATAATCTTGTTATTGTTGTGAGTTTGTTGGTTTATTTACTGCAAGTTATGTTTGTTGTGTATTTATTTAAACCACATATTTAACCTTATAAAGACCTCACACATAAACATTTAAAAGAAGCATAAACTTGACACATAAAACCTCTTGCACAACTAAGACATTGAGCAAGGTCCTGAAGTTTACTTTAATGGAGTAGAGGATGCTTGCATAGCATAACAAGTCATCCCTCTATTTTCATATCAGGTGGTATCAGATCATAGTTTTTCTCATGTGATTGCCATTGATAGCTAGAGATTTAGCTGTTGGTATTATTGTGAAAGTTTTGTGTTGAAGTTTGATAGCTTGCAAAGATGGAGGAAGCTTCAAACAGTAAGAGTTCACATACATATTCATTAGCCAAGTTCTTTTACAAAGAGATGTTGTAAGAGTTTCTAACCATGAGAGATGTGGTTCAAGAGATGTGGGAAGATAGGAAGGAGAGCATTGTCCTTCAAGAGCAGTTGATGGCCATGAAGGAGAAGAAGCACCATCTTCTTGAAAAGTTTTATGAGATGGAGACTCAACTCCATGAGGCAAAGGAAACCCTTACCAAGTACATGCATGAACATGAGGTATGTAATGTTGGTTTTTCTTCAAATTCCTCTCAAGATGAATGCTTTGGTGTTTCTGAAAATCACACTAGAGGAATAGGGTCCAAGTTATTGTTAAAAAAGGGCTATGAAGGTAGAGGGTTAGGAAAGCATGCACAAGGCATTGTTGAGCCTATTTTTGTTGAGGAGAGGCCCAACTATAGGGGTCTTGGATATAAACAGAAAGATGGAGCATATTCCAAAGTTGAGGAGATAAGGGAAAAAGTTCCAAGAACAACTTTTGTTCCAAGTTCAATCCCTCGAGCATGGAAAGTATGTGTTCAAGATGAATGCAAATGTGTGAGACAAGAGATTTGTGACAGCCATGAGGACAAGAACATTTTTTTTGGTCTTCAAAGGAGAGCTGGTAACTCTTCAAATTCACCTCCTCAAGAAGGCGATAAAGGTGAATGTTCAACAACTTTTGTTGCAGGTTCAATCCCTCAAGCATGCAAAGTATGTGTTCAAGATGAATGAAAATGTATGAAACAAGAGATTTGTGACAGCCACGAGGAAAAAAAAAAAATTGTTGGTCTTCAAAAGAGAGATAGTAACTCTTCAAATTCACCTCCTCAAGAAGGCGATAAAGGTGAATGTTCAACAACTTTTGTTGCAAGTTCAATCCCGCAAGCATGCAAAGTATGTGTTCAATATGAATGCACATGTGTGAAACAAGAGAGTTGTGGCAGCCATGAGGACAAGAACACTATTGTTGGTTTTCAAAAGAGAGCTAGTAACTCTTCAAATTCACCTCCTCAAGAAGGCAATAAAGGTGGATTTTCAAGGTATATTTCTGCCTATAATTCAATTGCTTTTGATCATGTTAAGCATGGTAAATTTGCATGTAAAAATGGAAGAAAAAGTTCATGTACATATTGTGGTTTAGATTACCATCATGTTTCAAGATGTTGGAAAAGATTGACCACATTCAGGAAACTTCCCAAGCAAAGGCAAATTGAAAAGAAGATGCAAAAGATTTGCACTCATTGCTAGAAGAGGGGTCATCTCATTGACCAATGTTGGACATTGCATCCAACTACTCATCCACAACACAAGAAGTAGATGGATAAAGAGACTGGAAAGAATGGAAGAGGAGATTCCATCATTGATGTGAGTCAAGATGATTCACAAGAAGACAATTTTCAGCAGAAAAAGTCACCATTGAAATGGCTTGGTAAGAAATGGTGGATTTATTGAACAAGTAAGGCTTTCATTTTTCTGTTTGTAGATGCACTTTTCAGCCTTATGGATGTATTTATGTTGAAAGCATGACAAGTTGTAGCAGTTTATCACAACTTGTATGATGCAAGTTTGCATGTGAATGCCATTCTTTTGAAGGCATTCTTTTTGTTGCACAACTTCGCCAGGAGGATGTAAAAGAGGGGTATGATACTCACTTATTGCAGCCATTTATCTTTTCATTTCTATCTCTTATGTACCCACATGTTTTTGGGTTTATGTACTTATGTTTGTACTCGAAGAAGAGTTGAAGAGCTATGCACATCCATGTGATTTTGTATGTGTAAAAGGTGAACTTGATGATAGTTTCACTCTGAGTGACTCATGAATGTACCATGTTTGTGTATCATGAATGTCGAGTTTTGGAATGTCAATATGATTCAAATGAGTCTCGACTGGTGTAGATGTTGTCTTGATGACTATGTTGTGTCGATCATGTTTTTCGACTTATGTTTAGTCGATGGTGTTTGTCAGCTTGTAAGTCGATTTTGAGTACACCAAGATGCAAGAAAACGCCATGTGCTTTGATGAAGTACAAGATGTGACCATTTTCTTGAAGAGTAAAAAGCCTTTGTTTTCATCATTTTTCAATCTTGTATAAATTTTGTTTTCAAGATTGATGGTTTTCTTGGTTTGTGACAAGATGTCACAGGAAATTTTTTTACAGCCATTGTAGAATGGATTGTGTTGACACCAAAGAGTTCATAAGAGGGACTTGATTATCAGTGGGAACACTGGCAGATTTCCAAGAACAAAGAGAATAGTGGATTAGCAGCAGCCAGAGAACAGTGGTTGAGGGACATAGCCAGTTACAGTGCAAGGCATGTCAAGGTACTCAGGTGATTGTCAAAAAGACTTTTCAAGTAGAATAAGTTGATAGAGCTTGGAAGTAGAAGAGCATTGAATCTCAGATAGATAATCATCAACTTTTGTGGGTCCAAAAGCCTTTCAATGGGAAGGCATGATCAAAATCTAAACCAGGGGTCAAAATTTATCCCAAAGAGAAAAGTGTTCAGAATCACTTTAAAAAAAAAGGAGTGTAGGCCTCATCATCACGAACCCAATGCACTTTTAACGGGGTCAAATGAACATCGTATGAGTGAGATATCGTGATTTGTTCGATTTGCCAAACAGGTAAAAAAAATGTTGACTGTACAGTCCGTAAAGGTGATGACTTGGCATGTCCATACATGATTATGTTGCAGGGTATGAATCACACATGGTAGGTGACATGGAATGATTTTGATTTCGCAGATGACATGTCAAGAGTTGAATAGGAAAACGCATGGACGAATGGAGGTGAGACACGTGGTATTTTTGTCCAATGGTATGGTGTCGTGTGGCCTAGGCGTGGGATGCCACGTGGCACCTTATTATTTTGGTGTTTAAAAATTTTATAGAGTCCATGGGATTCAAACCTCGGACCTCCATACACTATGCAAATGCTTTGACAAATTCCGAACAACAAATGCGCCACAAAACTGTTTCTTACCATAATACATTGTGAATTGTATTTAAAGTTATGGTATGTTCATTTTGGCGCGGGGCCCCAGGCTGGGGCTTAGCTCTTAGCCACCGGTTTTATATGTGTCATATGACCCTTTCCACACAAACCTTTGCATGGGAGTTTAAACAGTCCCCCAAATTGCACGCCTTCCACTTGTCACACCCACGGCTAACCTTGGAACGGGTGCCTAATTTTGCGTTGGGACGTGGCCACATGACCCCCATGCGCCCAACACCTTCGCATTTTGGGGGCTTATTTTTGCTAACGGTGTGACAATTTCATGAATTTAAAGGGAACGGTGAGTGTGCTGGGTTTAGGCATGGGAAATTCCCAGAAGCCAGGTTACTCACACAGGAGGTGCGAATTGGCGAAGCAGAGACAACAAGCTTGAAGGAGGAAAATGGCAGGAGGCCTATCTTTTTCATTTTTTGGCCAAATGAGGTGTCATAAAATCCCATCTAGGTGTTTTTGGATGTTCTGAATCCATTGGAATATTTTTCAAATCCATTTGGAGACTTTGTTTGTAGTTTTTACTACCTTGAAGTTTCAGGAGCTCTAGGGAGCTTAGGGCCACCATTGATGGAGGTCATGCTCATATGAGCCCAACTCTGTTTTATGTGAATGAATAGTCATTTTTGACTAATTTTTATGCTCTGAACACATTGGGATAGGTTTCATAGGAATTTGAGAACTTTTACAGGTGTTTTTTCCACAAGGAAGCTCAGGGAAGCTTAAGGCCACATGTAGAAGAGGTAATGCACGGATGAGCCATGGTCCGTTTTCAGAGTTTTATTAGTCATTTTTTGGGTTTTTATGTATTATGAACCCAATGGTACAGTTATTAAATCTGTTGGAGTTGAGAAACAACTTGTAAAATAATCTTTGAAAAACTAATCCCAGAGAGCCTAGTCCATTAATGGAGGATCAAGGAGATGTAGCTCAGTTAGGGGTGAAATCCTTTATCATCTTGTTATTTTTGTGAGTTTTATGGTTTATATTCTGCAAGCTATGTTTGTTGTGTATTTATTTAAACCACATATTTAACCTCAAGAAAACCTCACACATAAACATTTAAAAGAAGCATAAACTGGACACATAAAACCTCTTTCACAACTAAGGCATTGAGCAAGGTCCTCAAGTTTATTTTAATGGAGTAGAGGGTGCTTGCATAGAATAACAAGTTATCCCCCTATTTTTAGATCAAAGATCCACCCAGGGAAAAGGAATCCTAGACTAGGCTGAGGTTACAGAAAACTTCATAGTGCAACTGGAAGTATTTTCTCCAAGAGCCTACTTATGCCCACTACTCAGAGACTCTCATTCCCCACATGCCTGTTCCACCACGAGAATATGCACCTTCATTGTTCCATAGTCCATCAGCTGCTCCACTTCCCTTTCAGGGTCTCGACAACAAGCCAGATTAGGAATTCTCAAAGCTTTGTAGATGGTGTTGCACACTCTCTAGGAGAAAATTACTTTCCAGCAAACTCTCCAATAGCCTACTTATGCCCACTACTCACATACTCTCATTACCCACATGCCTATTCCACCCTGACAATATTCACCTTTGTTGTTTCATAGTCCATCAACTACTCCACTTCCCTTTCAAGGTCTCGGCAACAAGCCAGATCAGAAATTCTCAGAGCTCCGTAGCTGGTGCTAGACTCTCTCTAGGAGAAAATGACTTCCTAGCAAAATCTCTCACCTAGAGAGATCTTATCACATGCCTGACAACCTTCCTCTTCAATCACAGGCCTAAAAACATGCTTCCTCAACCAGCTTCAACTCAATTCTAGCAAGTGAGGGAAATAACATGGCTCAATATATCTCAGGGGATGGAAAAAACCACAATTTGATAAGGCTCAACATGATTCTGGAAAGTACAAATACGTTGTGCTTCATAGGAAAACATAGGTCAGCTTCACAATTTACTGGTTTCAGAGGTGTGTGAAATATGTAGGGGTCAACGATGGAGGAAAAACAAGTTAGATGAAGGATGGGAGAATGGGAAGAGAAAACCCCCAATGAGCTAACTTTTCAGCTTTAACTGCATGCACCCAGGTTGACACCTATATTCCTAGAGCTGCATGCACTCCATTTATCACTCATTCCCTTTCCCAGGAACTTACGATAACTAGGTTTATTTTCCCCACTTTAGTATTTTCATTTTCAAGAATATATTTTAATATTCCCTTGGGTTAATCATTCTATCTTAGCCCCTCCTTCATAGCCTCTCAGTCCCATCCCTTTCCCTACCTAGTGGAGCTTAGTCCCCCATTATGCTTTATCATGGTCGGTCTACACGCAGTGATGTATTTATATTAAATATATGAGTATTTACACATATACAATAATAGGCTCACTGGCCATTGCATCTAGGCTCTCTGGCCTAATCATCACATAAGCCTCCTAGATTATTATAACTCGGCTCACCATTGTATCAAAAATGTTTACAATTCATAATTACAACCGGGGTTTTACCTGGGGATATTACAATCCCCTCCCGTTATTTTTTCACTCTCCTCAGTGCAACATGTTTATACATATACAATTCAAAATTCTTCAAAAATCTCCAAGATTTAGCTATTGGAATCATGTTATCCATCCAGTGATCCACTTTCAAGAACCAATTCTCATGTTCATATTGCAGTTGAAACTCAATTTATCTATTCCATAGAGCTGCTTCAGGAAAGAATTCAACTCATTGTTCCTTGTTAAATGCTTCAATTAAACCTCATTGAAATCATCAACTGGATGTAGATCCACGATGTTCCACCTAGCCTTAGATCTAAATATTGATAAACTCTTAGTAGGTATATGACTCCACATATGTAAACACTCTGCTCATACACCTATTCATTCAAAAGCAACATTAGAACATACATACAATATATATACATTCAATTCTAATAAAATTATAACCTGTATACAAGATACACAACATACAATCAGTAGAGAATTGATACTTATCTTTTGATTGAGAAGACCTTCCACCCCTGAGAAGGGATATGAATCCATTGATCCAATGGCTTCCCACGATAGCCATAGTCCACAATCTATATCAAAATGGTCTATGGAAAGGTACCAAACCTCACCAACACTCTAACCAACAATATCTCATTCCCCACATTCTTATCCCACCCCAGGAGTGTACACCTTCACTGTCACAAATTCCATCGACCACTACACCTCCCTTTCTTTAGGCTTCAACAAAAGGATGGAAAAGAATTCTCAGAGCACCATGGTTCCAGGAGTTCCAACTTCCCTCAAAGGTTGCAAGGTACCCTCTAGGCCTCATACCAGGGAACCTATCCCCACAATTCTCTCTATAGGGATCCATCCTTCTCCAAGGAAACTCAAGGAGAAGTGTACACACACTCAGATCCACCGAGGATCCACAGGGTAATATCCATTGTCTCCAATCAACATATTCCCTGAGCTACTCTTTGTAGTCAGCATTCCAACTTTAATCAACATCATCTCATCTACATCACCCACATACAGTTATCATGAGAAAACATAAAATAATTTATTTAGAAACTCAAATTTAGTTCAAAGGGAATTCATCTTTTCCCTAAAACATGAAATTCTATTTCATTATTATTCTTGGTTGTTTCCATATTATGAATGCAACCTTCCTTGTGGTTTTCCACAGGCACCAAACTGCATACCATTTTTCCTGCAATGCTTCATCTTGCATACAACCAACAAATTGTTAGTATTTCCTATACATCATAATTCAATTGCAATATGTACAAAACCTTATGTAGTGATCTTAGAATTGCTTGAACCTAGAAATTCAATCACAATTAACCAAAAATTTAATAAAATAGAATTACTCGTCATTCTATGCATATGCATGTTCATAGTAATATATGTAAGTTCATTACTTCTTTTTCTGGACAAGAAATTTTCTATAGTCAATGCTTACATGACTACTTGAATTGCAACTTCCCTGTTGTAATTTCTATCCACTCCTGAAATGTACTCAACTTCATGGGTTGACAAAATTTTAGTTGTTATTAACAATTATTCCCATGCCATAATATATATGCATGTACTTACAAAACTCATTCCACAAATGCATTTAAGTATACAATTATATCACTTACCATGCATGAGTGCAATTCTCAATGCATATTTATTCAATGCACCTTGCATTGAATTACATAATTCTCTTTATCTCAATCATGTATTTCATCATCCATAAGTTGGAATTTTGGCCAATGTCTTGACACATTCCCCACACACTTCCTATTGTCTTCCCAATTAATTAGATTCCTTCCTTTTCGAACTGAACACTACACCAAGAATATAATTATATGGTGTTCATTAGTATTAGTAGAAAGGTTGCATTAGTTTTATTTAGAGGTAGGAATATTTTGGTACCTGTGTGGCTCATAACCTTTCCATATCCATACTTTTCCATATCCAACCATGTTCTAGTCTCATACATGACTATATTTAATGCCATTCATTCCTATAACAAGTTCTTATATTTTATTTTCTTTGGTTATTACCTCATAACCAAATTAACATGACATTATACTATGTCAATGTGTGCATTCAAAAGATAAATATATTTGATAACTATAACATGCCTCTAGCCTTTATCACATCTAGTGGTATCTTATTCATGTTAATGCATTCAAATAATACCATCCTGTGTATCATAAAAATTCAATTGTGGGAAAATTCTTACCTGAATTTCCTTCAGTAATTCTGCAATAAGAGTAATAAAAACTCATACATCCATGACAGTCGTTAATAAATTTTATGCTACTTGGATGGTTGATGGCAGTAGAAGCTTCCATGCTTATTTTATCAGAATTATAACCAACACTTCATATTTATGTTACTTCCTTCCATATGCAACAACATCACCATCAACACTTGCAAAAATGCAAGCATTCTTTCCTCTTGCTAACCCAACAAGCCATAACATACTTTCTACCACAGAAATTGAAGAAACTTCTTTCTCCCTGTAAAAATTTTCCTTGTTGATCCTAGAAGTCTACAATTCTTCCTGAATTCTTGGATCTTCTTGTGCTCTCATTGTAGTCATTATACATGATTAGTTCTAACCTGATCACTTTCTAGCCAAATCACTCTTCAATACTTTTTCATTTATAGTCATGAACTAAGCTGATATTAACCTTCAACTTTCATTTATCCCTTGGATTCTACCATCCCAAATCGTACTTGGATGAATGAAATTCCAAACCAAGTTGTTTTATAGACTCTAGATTCTTCAACATCCAAATAATCTTGAGGAAAGAACTTCTTCAACCCTTTTCATGACTGGATAATTTATTATTTAAGGTTTTCTTGTACTCTTCTCTTCCCTTTTCCAACTAGCCTCAAACTTAACTTGCCTAGGAAATCTATAGCATATTGTAAGGATGCACATGTTCGTCCTTTTCTAGCTACATAGAATAAACTGAAAATACTTCTTTCACCTTACCATCATAGCTTCAAGTGATACCTCCAAACTTGTGGGTTTTCACTCATGGATCTATGTCACTTAAGACAACTTCTTTCCAGGAACCATCTCCTCTGCATTCAAAACCATGCTTAGAACCATTTTATTCTTCCAATATCTTAGGATGTTCATGGACTAGATTCCATATAGGAGATTTTCCTTGTCGATTTTTCATACTTTCTACCACATATTATGCTAATATTATTTTTAATCATTCCCCTATTACTTGGATCCCTCTAATTCAATCCGTTCATGACCCAATTATTTTTCCAGTCATGTTCTCTGAGTAACCTTGGATAGTTAACACCAACTTATTTCTTGAAGCAATTTGGTTTATCCTTTCCATGACTAATGATATCAACACTCGTATTATCTTGATGAATTATTATTTTCTCCTGACATGATCCATTTGATTTTTCAATTTGAATGGAAAAATAAAATTTTGTCATGCCATATTTGATGACCTTCATGCCATGCTTCCATTGTGCACTTTGTTAGGAATAATGGAGGTCCTACCTCCAATATGTAGGACTGATCTTTGGAGATGTCATATCATGTTTCCAAACTCTTTCATATTCCATAAAAACTTCCTTATTCCCATGCTTTGCATCTCCATATGAACTTATGGTTCATGCATTATCATGTATCACAGATGGATTTCTCCACCTAGCATTCACATTTGATGTGCAAAGGTTGTCACTTAGACTGTCTTCCCTAAACAAGAATTTCATTCAGGGTTTCCATGTTGCTTATTGAACCCAACATCTGATCCAATGAATTCTTAAAGATTTCAATGAAAATGAAGAATCCTTTCTGTCCTTACTTTTTCGATCTATAGACATATCTAGCATTTTTATTTTTATTTTAAATGTAACCATTACATCTAAAAATGGGTGTACGCCATTTTTTGTTAGCTAGAACCATGATATACCATTTTGGTATTATATGCACAATTTTTCCTTTTATGGTTACCAAAATTATCCTCTCTGACTTCCTATTATATAATCTTCTAAATCCTCAAATATATATGAATACTTGGAATCCTCTTTTCGAGATCTTTCCAATGACTGCTTCCTTGCTCAATTCTGAGCTTTGAGCATAAAGTTATGATCCTTTAAAACTTGTTTTTTTTATCTGATGCATTCCTTGTGAAGTTGATCTCTTTTCTATGAGATAATGGCTCTTAGATCTTGTTGGACCCTATCAAAACTTCCCAGGTATTCAATACCTCTTTTGGTGCAGGTTCGAACAAGATGAAAGCCATGGGCTTCCTTCCTAACCCCTTTTCCCTTCTTTAACAAATTTTTCGGGCACTAGCCCTTTTTCTTTATCCCTAAATTGCATCTGACCATGTTCTATGACATGGTGTTATCGGTAGGTGCTTATTTGGAGCCCTGAGATGTTTGGGGATCCAGAACTTAGGCTTCAAAAGATATTGCTACTACGTTTCTTATTTCTCTCCAACATCGAATTGGCGAACTTCGCGAAGTGGGGTGGATCAATGGTCCATGAATTTGTCAACAACCGACGGTTGGTATTTATTACGAAACTCTGGGCTTCAGAAGTTCTAGGTTTTGCATAATCTCCAAACTTCCGGAGTTACCATTCTCCAAACTGTTGTATCATTTTCCATGTACCTTCTCCCGATAAATGGTCGAGATTAACTCCGGCCTCCGGGATTTCTCGACTCAATGCAATTGCAGCACAATGCCTCCAGAGTACCAAGTCTCTGGACCTTAGGATCAGGTGCCACACATCCACTCAGGCCCATGGTCTTCATTCTTGAACTAATAAATACTAAAAACGTTGCATCAAATCTAGTACTTTTAAAATTGCGGGGACACAAGTTGGCGGTTTTGGATTAACTTGTTGATCGTTCCGCAATTATCTCCATGCTAACAACTACCCCTTCTGGGAAACCGTGGTTTGGATTGCGGGACCACCCTGTACAATTATCTTTGACGCAACTTCGATCTCCCCAATGCCTCTCAGCCATCGATCTTGATATATTTTGATCAAAGTTAATGCATCCCTGATCTAGCTAACTTCTTCGCCAAGTTTAACTACCTTATGCCACCACTCGGAGCACCACGTGGCAGGACACACAAATATGACACGTAGCCCAATCAGGCAGGTAACATATGTCACATTCTAATTGCATTTATATCTTACAAAGGTTCTTAACTCATTGACATGGGGCACCTGTCCCATGTGTCCACATCATCCGTAGTGACATCAACAGGCCATGTCACTTCGAGACTTCAGGCTTCGGGAGATTTCACCTTAGCATACCCTGTTTCTCCCGAACACTAAACTCCCAAACTTTCTTACCTTCCACTCTTGGCTTAACCCCATGGTTCAGATCCATTCTTGGTCAAATCCAATGATAAACACTTCTTCCCACCATGGATCTACGATTTAGATCCTCTTCGAGACTTTGGAACTTTAGGCTTCAACCCTTTCTTCTCTATCACACATAAACTTCTTCGAAGTTGCGAAGTCCAAAGTACTTAGGGGTTAATCCTCATGCACCTTTATCCAGATATGATGTTTGTGAAGGATCCTCCTTCTCCTGAATAGATCCCATGAACCAACTTCAAACCTTGTGGTTCCAAACCCACGGTTATTGTAGTCTCTTTTCTCTGCAATCATTCTTGAACCACTATACCTCCTGAGCTTCCAAACACAACCAAGGTTTTCTCTTGGCACTATGGAATGATCTGAAATTCAATTTTTTTCCTTTTCAACAATAATTTTCTCTGATCTTTTGATTCAATAACCACTTATATGACCTAATTCAGGCTTAGTGTCGAAAAATGGGCTCCGAACTTCAATTTTGTCCATTTCGACAACAATTTCCTTCTGAAACCTTCTCTTCAACTTCAAATTTTCTGGCCCATCCAAGCTCAGTGTTGAAACCATGGCTATCACACAATTTTGTAATGTCCCCAACCACTCAACACACTGGGCAATTCCACATAGGAACATCTTTCTGCTTTGATACCATTTTGTAACATCCTCGGCCACCAACGGTTGGGCCATGCTACTCATAGAAACAACAATTATCATATGCATATAAATATAAATATAAACATACAACATATTCTATTCATACATAGATTAATGAGGAAATAACAATAATCCTACACATACAACATATACATGCATTACTCGTCAATTATAACACATTTACATATACACAACATGTAAATGAACATAAAAGTGGTACTTATATTTTAATAAAAGATCACCAACGGTGTGAATACCTTCCATGAACCTCCCATCCATAGACCACACTACTCATCACTCTCAGTAGTGGGTCACCTCTGAGCTAGGACCAAGCTCCACCCATGGAAAAGGAATCCTAGACAAAGTTGAGGTTACAGAAAACTACATAGTGAAAATGGAAGGATTCTCTCCAAGATCCTACTTACGCCCACTAGTCACAAACTCTCATTCCCCACATGCCTATTCCACCCCAAGAATATGCACCTTCACTGTTCCACAGTCCATCGACTACTCCACTTCCCTTTCAGGGTCTCGACAACAAGCCAAATAGGGAATTCTCAGAGCTCCATACGTGGTGCTGGACTCTCTCTAGGAGAAAATCACTTTCCAACAAAATCTCCAAGAGCCTACTTATGCCCACTACTCACAGACTCTCATTCCCCACATGCTTGTTCCACCCCGGGAATATGCACCTTCATTGTTACACAGTCCATGAACTACTCCACTTCCCTTTTAGGGTCTTGGCAACAGGCCAGATCAAGAATTCTCAAATCTCCATAGCTGGTGTTGGACTCTCTCTAGAATCACTTCCCAACAAACTCTCTCACCTAGAGAGAACTTCTCATAGGCATGAAAACCTGCCCCTTCAACCACGGGTCTGAAAACCCTCTTCCTCAACTAGATTCAAATCAATTCCAGGAAGTGAGGAAAATAGAAAGGCTCAATATGGCTCAGGATATGGTAAAAACCACAATTTGATAAGGCACAACATAGCTTTGGAAAGTACAAATATGTTGTGCTTCATAGGAAAACACAGGTCATCTTCACAGGTTACTAGTTTCAGAGGTGCGTGTTGGCCCTTGACCAAGTTTTGAGGTTAGTTGGTCATATTTGACCATTTTTGGGACTTCGATAACCTATCGAAGATGGAGCACCAAATGAAGAAGAGATCATGGGATCTTAGCCCACTTTCGGGCCCTTTTTAGGGTTTTGGGAATATGTAATGGGGAAGGGATGTCGGCCCGTGGGTTCACCCACGCTTAGGCCCACTTTTGTAAATGTATAAATAGATGTCTAGGCATATAGTAAACTATCTAGGGATTGTATCTATGTGATGTAAGCTAAGTGCTAATATAATGTGTAAGTGCTCTGTGCATGACTATAGAAGGTTTACAGAGCTAAGTGCAAGTTGTTGTAGATGTTATAGAAGGATTTGTGCTATAAGCGCAAGGAAGAAGGATCTAGCGAGCTGCGCGGATCTTCTGTCCTATGCGGGGTAAGGTTTTGAGGCTTTGTGTTGTAACAGATTAACTGAAGGAAATAAAGAAGAAGAGTTGGTGTACATAGCCCTAGGGAAGGGTGTGAACCACGTATGTGTGTTATGCTTTTTGCTTTGACTTGATCTGTTTATCTCTTCTTTGGCTAACCGCTTTGATACATTTAGATAGATCTACTTATGCTTGGTGCTTCTTAGATATATGCGAATGTTATATATGACATGTACAAGGATTGTTAGGGCCGATCTACTGGATCTGATCTATTTTTTTGTTGCTAAGTGCTAAAATACCTTAGATCTAAGTAAACGCTGCAATTCTTTGTGCTATCTCCGAAGTATAATAAGGGTTGAAGATTGATGAATGATTGATGCTAAGTGTTATGTAAGCGATATAATCACAGATCTGTGTCTCGGCTTAGGTTACAGACACTTGAGTCCTGCAACCACCCCTGCCTCTACCTCAGGTGAGACTTCATCTACTTCGTAGGTGCAGTTGAAAGGGTCGATAGTTAGGGTTTTGTTGTTGCGATGTTGTAGAATTGAACCCTAGGTTTTCTCCTATGCCAACAAATGGTTTTGTTGCTTGGACCTGAAAATATGATTGCTGGGAACTGAGAAGAAGAATCTTGTGCAAAGATTCGTCCTGAAATTGTGGAAGCTATGTGTGTGGATCTGTGCCCTAGTGCGCAGTATTCCACTTGATCTGAAAATATCTAAGAAAGAAGGCCAGATCTGAATAAAAGAAGTGAGATTTGAATGCTTTTTGCTCTAAGAAAGGTAAAAGTGGAAGTTTTTGAAGAAAAGAAGTCAGATATGAAGAAAAGAGTTAATATCTATAAGCTATGTGCTATGATAAAGGTAAGAATAGTCAAATTTTTTTAGATATGGAAGATTTGTTCTCTACAAAAGTAAAATAAGTGAATTTTTTTGTTTCTAGAGTATGGATCTAGGTATGTTTGATAGATTCTGTCCTAGCTTGAAAACTAGGGCTCTGATAAATGAAAGAGAGCTTGATATGAATAGATCCGATAAGTATAGTGATAGATATGTTATACCTATGCATAGAAAGAATGTTTGGACTAACAAATGGATGAAAGATCCTAGAAATAATTTTTTGCAGGCTAGCTACCATGATCCTAGTGTGCAGTACAGAAGAGGTTGGGGATCATTTAAAAGGAAGAGAGGATTAACCCTATGTTACAGTTGCAGAAGACCATGACATCTTGCTAAGGAATGCCCTGGTGGAAGATCTAGTTGCATATGCTACAAAGATTTAGACCATGAAGTATTGGATTGCCCTATAATGATTGCTAATCTTGAAAGAATGAATCTGAATGACAAAAACCCTAAGGAAACTCCAAAAATAACCAAACCCTGAAAAGAATCCAAGCAAGTATTACTACAGATGAAAGACACTGTGAATGACCACTGACATTTTAGGTTATCAGACATATTTAAAGAAAAAAATGCATCGAAGTAAGAATAGGGGACTTCGACATTGACTGTTTTCTTGATGAAGAAACACTAGTGAACATTATGCCAAAGAGAACTTGGGAAGCTATAGGAAGGCCTTATATGATCCCTTCATTAAGAGGAATAGGGTTATTCATAGGAAAACTAGTGAACCTATGTGGAAGGCTCACTTAGATATCTATGAATGCTAATGGAACTTCGATAGAGGAAGATTTTGAGATTATCAAGTTTATTGAGGATAGTGCCATGTTTACTATGTTACTTGGAAAAACTTGGATTGAGAGAGATCAAGCCAGAAAGAAGGAATAATAAAAGGTTTTATAACAACAGAAACAAGAGTTAACATATTTCATGACTAGAAGGATCGCGTAGTTGATTGGAGAATAGGAGAAAAAATTGAATCTATTTGACACTGGGAGATTAGATGTCAAAGTTGCATGAGCACTAGAGGACTCACATAATATTGAAATATCTGTCTTAGATATAGAAGAAGTATTACCCCTGAGTCTTAGGAGAGAATCTCAGCAGCGCGAAGTGACTATGTCCAAGGAAAATAAGAATCAGAATGAAAAGAGAATGACCGAGACTGACGTAGAGAGGTCTGACCTATCACCCCACAGGGTCCCTTCACCTGACCTCCTGCTCACAGGATCGTTCAGTTTCTCTCTTCTTCTTCTGAGCCAAAGTGGCTCCTTAGATTCCCTCCGGGATCACTATGCAAATACCCGATCCAGTCCACAGGTCCTTCTTTACCTTCCACGGCCTTCAGCACTTGACCGTGGTTATCCCCGACTCTGTATCGGGGTTGGGGTTCCTGATGTCGAGAGTCACAGTCCTCTCGATTCCCCGATCACCGATGAGCTCTCAGATCCTATGTGCTAGCCCTCCTGGATAAGCTTCCACCATATGACCACTGCCTCTGTGTCCGTGGCCTTACCTCCTTTCGGGGCTACTCCTATTGGAGTTTCGACACTTACGATGACAAAATGTGCATGTATGTAGAGTCCGCGATCTTCCGATCCCCGATGCACTCTTTCACGCGCTGGCCCTCCCGGCTCAGCTACCACACATATGGCCAACTCCCGTGTCCGTAATCTTATCCCGTCGGGGCTACGAGGTTTGCGAGTTTGATATGCATGAACTCCTTGCTCCCGGAATCTCCGATATTCCGATAGCCAATGTGGAATGCCACCTGTCCTCCTCCCCGACTCCTCTGGGGTCCACCTTCTTCATGATCGAGAAATCGCGTATCAAGATTCTGCAATTCACAAAACTCTCACTTCTGGGATCTCTGATATCCCGATTCCCGACTTCCTTCGGATCACTGACAGCTGGCCTCCACTACGCCTCTGTCCTCCTTTTCTGCTGTGATGACAAATGGCCCCCACTCATCAGGGTTTCACATTTCACGATTTCGAAGTGCCTAAACATCACGTCCACGGGATTCCGGATTTCTCGATGGCTTCAACTCCGATGGCGCTAGCTGATTGCCACGCGTCCCTCCAACAGACGATCCTGATCTCGTCGGGATTTTAGAACTTCCGATGTCCTGGTTCCCTCGACCTTGAGAACTCCGATATGTCGATTCCCGACTCCTCGGGATCCTCTGACACACGTCCTCCAAATGAACGGTTCATATATTGTCGTCGTTTCTAGACCTACAAGTCCCGATGCCTGGTGCCTCGGATCTCCGGAATGGACAATCGCGTGACATGTCTACCTCTTTGGACGGACGGCTCAGATTTATTCTCTGGATTTCGAGACTTTCAAAGTCCCAGTTCTCATGACCTTGAGAACTCCGATTTCCCGATGACCGACATCCCGATGCCCTTCAGATATTTGACACCTGTCCCTCTGAATGGACGGCTCAGATTATGTCGGGGTTTTCAGCTTGAATTTCCCCGATCTCTTGTCCATGGGAATGCCGATTTCCCGATGCGCCAAAATGTCGATGGCGCTTGATCTCCACCACGTATCCTCGCTAACGAACGGTGCAGATCTCGTCGGGATTTCATGGTTGTCGATGTCCCAATTCACACGACCTCGAGAACTCTGATTTCCCGATGGCCAATATCCTGATGCCTGTCTCCTCTCGTCGGGATTTCTCCTCCTACCCACGAAGTCTTATCCTCCGTGCAACTTCCTGCAGATCCGATGGTTGTCGGGACTTCTGCTCATATCTGACGACCCAGATCTATTCTCCTTGTGTGCTCTCCTCTGGCTGCTCCTTGGGCTTGAATATCAACGACCCAGGTTCTATCGGCCGATCCAACGGCTTCTATGCTCCTCCCTGAGCTTCCCGCATGTCTACTCCTGCGCTTAACCTTTGCACAACTTTCCCCAATCCAATGGCTGACAGGTTTTTAGTAAGAGATCCGACGGCTCTCCGTCTCTTCCTCCTGTAAGCTCCTCCTGATCTCCTCCTGGACGCCTAAAACCAACGGTCCAGAATATGTTGGTCTATTCGACGACTGTTGTTTCTCCTTCCTGAGCTTCCTTCGCGCCTTCTTCCCAGATTTGGAAGAAATTCGAGTTTCCAAAGGCCTCGACCTCTATCTGTTCCATTGCGAGCTCTACAACCTCGAGCCTCACCGCGCGTATACAACGCTGACCTTCCTGAGCTTCTTCTCCTAAAATCATTCAAAGGATTTTTTATGTCTTCCCTCCTTGTAGAACCTCTATGCACACCCGGTGTTGTCCCTCCTGAGCTTCTCCGAGCACTCAGACCCCTTGGGGGATGTTATCCTTCTTCTCCCTCAGATGGAGAATGGAATGGATGCCCTCCTGGCTATCCTTCTGCTCAAGCTTCTTCTTGAGTACTTCAAGGTATTCAAAAACCTAGTGAAAGTTCCCTTAGTGGACCTTTCCTCAACTTCTAGAACTCAAAGAGTTCTTTTCTCTTGTGCCTGCTTGCACACCGTCTCGATGCCCTCCTCGCGGAGTATCTTCTCCACAGAACGTTCATCAGTTCTGTCTTCTTGTGCACTTATGCACCTACTCAATGCCCTCCTGGAAGAGCTCTTAGAATCCTCAGTGATTCTATTTCTTCTGAAATCTCAGCAGAGTTCCCTCCTTTGTGCACTCCTGTACACACGCTCAATGCCCACTTGGCAGAGCTCTCACAGAATCCTCCACGATTCTGTCTGTAACTGTGTTTCAGCTACACATCCTTGCCTCCTGAGGTGTTTAGTAACCTCACAGGTCTTCTTCCTGAGTTGTTGACTTCAGTCATGTGCCTCAGCATGTCTTTGTCTGACTCCTCAGAGTTCAGAAGTGCATCCCCTTGTGCACGGCTCTCAGAACCCGCAACGTTATGTCACACCCTCCTGGTGTGAAGCCTAAAAGACTTTCAACCATGAAATCAAACAGAACTCCTGCAGAATGCATCCACATAACATACATTCACTGCATATACAAAGAACACACACAGACATGCATATAAGATAGAATAATGCAAGAAAAACTGCTCTCTTATATTAAATGGAAAATGCCTGTATTTTACAATGGTGTTTCTGAGCTATCCTCGGCTCTTCTCTTACAACCTCATCTATCTCTTTACTAACTCAACTAACTCAAAAATGAGATCTAAAATCTATTTTACTTGAGGGGCTCTTAGAGAGCTTCCCTCCATGTCTACCTACCCTATTTAATTACATTCAATGGGTTGTCTAGTCCAGAATCAGATCTAGATCTCAACCATACACATATTAAATGCCTATCTTATCTACAGCCTGTGCAAAGGCATGGCTTCTATGGCTCACCAACATAAGAATATTAAATTAAATTCATTTCAAATTCAAATGAGGCTAGGCCTCCCTTTTAGCATATGAATGCATGCGCGCTAACGTGGTTGGTTGGCTGGCTGGCTGACATGGAGCGATGCTCCTGCATCATACTCCACAACTACAAAAATCATGAGCTCCTGCTCATGAGCTTCCCCTATGAGCATTTGGAAATCCTCCTGGATCCCAAATAAACCTTTGGAGTTGTTCATCGGCTCCAAATTCTTGCTGCTATTGTGGCTTCTGTGCTGCTGCTTCTGTTGTTTCTCTTCTGCTCAGCCTCTCCTCGCTAGCAGTTTCTGCTGACTTCAACATCAACTCCCTGATGTCCTCTATTACCTCATCCAGCTGCTCTAGTGGCTGGTCCTATTTTTGCAGTCTCCTCAGCTGCAAAATTTTTCTGCAATTGGGTAGATCACTATGATCTCCCATGCCTTCTTCTTCATCTTCATATGTGGCTTCAAGTTGCCACTCTGTTGCAGACTTCAACTCCACAGTCTCTGCTTGACTGACCTGCTTCTCAGTCATCCTCTTCTCTGAAAGTTCAAATTATGTCAGTTCTCTTACTGGCCCTGGATTGTTCAACCAATCCTCCAGCATCTCTAACTCCATCTCTCATGGAGTGATAAATATGCCTGCCTTCTCCTTGGCTTCCTTTGCTGCTAGCTCCAATGCTACAACGTTCTCCACAGCTTCTTAGCTGAAGTCATTGAGTCATTCCTCAGAATTCTCATTCTCTTCTTTCGTTTCAGCTTGGGCAGTCTTCACCATCTGCACCAATTCATCTTGGACAGTCATCATCAGCTCTAATTTTCTTTTGTCAGTCAAAGATGACTGTTCATATGTTGTTGCTGTATCTGCAACATAGGTTTCTTCCTCCTCCTGGGCATATGGTAGGAATATACCAATTCACCCAATCATCAGAATATCATCCTGATCTTCCACTACTTTTGTCAGCAGCACCTGCTGATCTAAGTCTATCTTTGAGCTCACCTGCCCTGTCAGCTCCCTTGGCTGATTCCAACTCACTTCTGAGTCCATGAGACTTTCAGCTAGTCTCGCATTTTCATCTCTGCCCACTTGGTAGTTTAAGATGCTTCTGTTGCCCTCCTGGCAGTCTTCGAGATCCCTCAACGATCTCTCATCATTTCCCTCCTAGAAAATTGAAATTCCTCGACTGTCCTCCTGATAGTTCGTGAGATCCCGCAGCGACCTCATCTCGTTGCCCTCCTGGAAAACTATAATTTCTTCTGCTCTACCTTCATGGCAGTCTTCGAGATCATCAGTCGATCTCATTTCATCTTCTTCATCATCCCAATCATCAAGACCTCTCCTAGTCTCTGGCATACAATGATCAATCATCTTTTCCTCTGTAGCCTTGAGGTTTTCAACATACCTCAACCACTTTCTCAACAACCTGTGCTATCTTCTGACCATCAACTCTCTGACTGGCCATTTCACCTTTGGCGTCTTCATGGGCAATTTGTGCATTCGTCTCATCCTCCTATCCTGCCACATCCGCAGTTAGAACTACTCTATGTCTACCTTTAATTCATAGAGTTCTCTTGTCATTTCTTTATCAAATTCGGCAAGCTTTTCTGCCTTGCTCTTATTTCTATGGCCTTCAATAGCCATCTTGTTGTGTTTATCTACCTCCCTGGCAGACCTGCTACTGTCACTCCTCATCCCACAGTGTTCAAGCTTCATCTTACAGTCCTGCTGACTGTCTATGGACTGCTTCCTACCTGCAAACAAGTCCTTACAGAGTCCTCAGTGCTCTGTCTTCTTCGACCTCCTCTGTCTGCAAGATACAAATAGAATCCTTCTCTGATTCCACTTGACACAGAGAGGTCCGACCTATCACCCCATAGGGTCTCTTCACCTAACCTCCTACTCACAGGATCATTCAGTTTCCCTCTTCTACTTCTGAGCCGAAGCGGCTCCTTAGATTCCCTCCGGGATCACTATGCAAATACTCGATCTAGTCCACAGGTCCTTCTTTACCTTCCACGACATTCAACACTTGACCGTTGTTATCCCTGACTCTGTATCAGGGTTGGGGTTCCTGTTGTCGAGAGTCACAGTCCTCTCGATTCCCCAATCACCGATGAGCTCTCGGCTCCTATGCGCTAGCCCTCCTGGCTAAGCTTCCACCATATGACCACTGCCTCTGTGTCCATGGCCTTACCTCCTTTCGAGGCTACTCCTATCATAGTTTCGGCACTTACGATGACAAAATGCGCATGTTTGTAGACTCCGTGATCTTTCGATCCCCCATGCGCTCTTTCACGCACTGGCCCTCCCGACTCATCTCCCGCTCATATGGCCAACTCTCGTGTCCGTAACCTTATCCCGTCGGGGCTACGAGGTTCACGAGTTCGAGATGCACGAACTCCTTGCTCCCGAAATCTTCGATATTCCGATAGCCGATGTGGAATGCCACCTGTCCTCCTCCTCGACTCCTCTGGGGTCCACCTTCTTCATGATCGGGAAATCGCGTATCGCGATTCTGCAATGCACAAAAATCTCACTCCCGGGATCTCTGATATCCCGAGTCCCGACTTCCTTCAGATCGCTGACAGTTGGCCTCCACTATGCCTCTGTCCTCCTTTTCTGCTGTGATGACAGCTGGCCTCCACTCATATGGGTTTCACGTTTCACGATTTCAAAGTGCCCAAACACCACATCCACGGGATTCCCGATTTCCCAATGGCTTCAACTTCGATGGCGCTAGATGATTGCCATGCATCCCTCCAACGGACGATCCCGATCTCATCGGGATTTCAGAACTTTCGATGCCCTGGTTCCCTCGACCTTAAGAATTCCGATATGCCGATTCCCGACTCCTCGGGATCCTCTGACACACATCCTCAAAACGAACGGTTCAGATCTTGTCGCCATTTCGAGACCTACAAGTCCCGATGCCTGGTGACTCGGATCTCCGGAACGGATGATCGCGTGACACGTGTCCTTCTTCGGATGGATGACTCATATTTATTCTCAGGATTTCGAGACTTTCAAAGTCTCAGTTCTCATGACCTCGAGAACTCCAATTTCCTGATGACCGATATCCTGATGCCCTTCAGATCTCTGACACCTATCCCTCTGAATGGACGGCTCAGATTATGTCAGGGTTTTCAACTTGAATTTCCCCAATCTCTTGTCCACGGGAATGCCGATTTCCTGATGTGCCAAAACGTCGATGGCGCTTGATCTCCGCCACGTATCCTCGCTAACGGACGATCCAGATCGCGTCAGGATTTCGTGGTTGTTGATGTCCCGATTCACACGACCTCGAGAACTCCGATTTCCCGATGGATGATATCTCGATGCTTGTCTCCTCTCGTCGGGATTTCTCCTCCTACCCATGAAGGCTTATCCTCCATGCAACTTCCTGCAGATCCGACGACTGTCGAGACTTCTGCTCAGATCTAACGACCCATATCTGTTCTCCTTGTGCGCTCTCCTCCAGCTGCTCCTTGGGCTTGAATATCAACGAACCAGGTTCTATCGGCCGATCCAATGGCTACTATGCTCCTCCCTGAGCTTCCCGTGCATCTACTCCTGCGCTTAACCTTTGTGCAGCTTTCCCTGATCCAAAGGCTGATGGGTTTTTAGTAAGAGATCCGACGACTCTCGGTTTCTTCCTCTTGTAAGCCCCTCCTGAGCTCCTCCTAGATGCCTAAAACCAACAGTCCAGAATCTGTCGGTCTATCTGACGACTGTTGTTGCTACTTCCTGATCTTCCTTCGCGCCATCTTCCCAGATTTGGATGAAATTCGAATTTCCAAAGGCCTCGACCTCTATCTTTTCCTCTGCGAGCTCTACAACCTTGAGCCTCGCCGCGCGTATACAACGCTTCCCTTCTTGAGCTTCTTCTCCTCAAATCCTTCAAAGGATTTTTGATGTCTGCCCTCCTTGTAGAACCTCTACGCACACCTGGTGTTGTCCCTCCTGAGCTTCTCCGAGCACTTAGACCCCTTGGGGGATTTTATCCTTCTTCTCCCTCGGATGGAGAATGGAATGGATACCCTCCTGGCTATCCTTCTTCTCAATCCTCTTCTTGAGTACTTCTGGGTATTCAACAACCCAATGAAAGTTCCCTCAGTGGACCTTTCCTCAACTTCCAGAACTCAAAGAGTTCTTTTCTCCTATGCCTTCTTGCACACCGTCTCGATGCCCTCCTGGAAGAGTATCTTCCCCACAGGACATTCAACAGTTCTATCTTCTTGTGCACTTATGAACCCGCTCAATGCCCTCCTAGTAGAGCTCTCAGAATCCTCAGTGATTTTATTTCTTCTGAACTCTCAGCAAAGTTCCCTCCTTTGTGCACTCCTGTACACACACTCAATGCCCACTTGGCAGAGCTCTCATTGAATCCTCCACGATTTTGTCTGCAATTGTGTTTCAGCTACACAGCCTTGCCTCCTGAGGTGTTCAGTAACCTCACAGGTCTTCTTCCTGAGTTGTTGACTTCAGTCATGTGCCTCAGCATGTCTTTGTCTGACTCCTTAGAGTTCATAAGTGCATCCCCTTGTGCACGGCTCTCAGAACCCGCAGCGTTCTGTCACACCCTCCTGGTGTGAAGCCTCAAAGACTTTCAACCTTGAAATCAAACACAACTCCTACAAAATGCATCCACATAACATACATTCACTGCATATACAAAGAACACGCACAGACATGCATATAAGACAGAATAATGCAGGAAAAACTGCTCTCTTATATTAAATGGAAAATGCCTGTATTTTACAATGGTGTTCCTGAGCTCTCCTCGGCTCTTCTCTTACAACCTCATCTATCTCTTTACTAACTCAACTAACTCAAAAATGAGATCTAAAATCTCTTTTACCTGAGGGGCTCTTAGAGCGCTTCCCGCCAGGTCTACCTACCCTATTTAATTACATTCAATGGGATGTCTAGTCCAGAATCGAATCTAGATCTCAGCCATACACATATTAAATGCCTATCTTATCTACAGCCTGTGCAAAGGCATGGATTTTATGGATCACCATCCTAGGCATATTAAATTACATTCATTTCAAATTCAAATGAGGCTACGCCTCCCTTTTAGCATATGAATGCATGCGCGCTGACGTGGATGGCTGGTTGACATGGAGCGATGTTCCTGCATCATAGACGAAGCTCACTGGAAAGAAGGCTAGGAAGCTAAGTAAAAAGAGAGCTAAGATCGATAGGCTATAGAAAATTCTAGAGGGAACCCCGAAGAACTAAAAACTTGCAGAAATTGAACTTTGTCGAGATATCAGACCAACGACAAAGGTCACTTCACCGAGGCGAACCAATATAGTTGTTGGAAGCCAATATAACCGTTCAACTGTTTCTCCAAACGGGTTGAAAAGCATTGATGGCTCACCACTAGACCATTGGACCGTGCCATAATGGACAAGACAAGAATTAATGAGGCTCATACCCATTGCAAAGAAAACCGTTGCCAAGATTTCATATTTATCGCGTCCCGCCATGGATGAAGAAGACTTTTGCCAACTGAGACTTTGAAGTCCGTAGAATAGAAAGTGTATATAGTGATCATCATTCCCTTGTTGTTCATTCCTGTGAAATATCTACAATCATTGTGACCCCAATATTATTAACCCCGAGCGCGTATGTCCGAGGAGCTTAGTGCACTTGAAGAATATGCAAAGGAAGTACTCGTTGATCTTAGGACCAAGAAATTCACGTCGGAAAGAAGGATGTCTTGAGATGTGAAAGCATCATCAACAGGAGGAGTCCAAGATTCTCCCTCAACTTCTCGAGGATCAGTAACTTCCAGAACCATGAAAGAGACAAGAACAAAGCACAGAGACAACATCGTGAACGCAAAGCTTAGTCCACGCATTCTACCAGCTTACCTACCACCTCTAAGTGGTGCCATCAATCATGACTGTGTACCCTGTGACTTCAAATACACTTTGATCACCACGTACCTTCCAAAAGGGGTGTGCGTAGTTTGTGCCGACCAAGATAAGCTCGCAGCATTGAATTTTAGTGACTTCAACCTTGGCGACTAGAAGACTTAAAACATGATAGCCCCACATAAGTACTTAACCAGGACTAAGGAAAGAATTTCAATATCATCCTGTAGTCATGGACCCAGAACCTCGCGTAGTCCACACTGCTCAATGTGATAAAGATTCCACACTTCGGACGACATCAGGAGGTGAATGCATGTGTAGAATTACTGCTGTCATGCTATCACAGTGGATACCTATGGATGAACTGACACATCACTCTGGATATGACCTTGATCAATCAGATCACAGGGCTTAGTATTAAAGGCCCTAACCCACAAGAGTTCTACTCTGGAAAGGCCTCAGACTGAGCATTAGCATAGAGAATTAAAGAAAATTATGGCGATGTCAAGAAGGGAATGCGAGGTTACAAAGTATCCTCTATCTAGAGTGGCATAGTGTGCATTTCTTGTCAGCTGATCGTGGGAAACCTAGTTCATAAGAATAGACCAACTCAAGTGATCGGATTCGTGATCGACCTCGCAGGGAAGTGCGCATAGGGATTACAGATGAACTGGGTGAAGTACCTTGTCAATCAACCAGAGATTGATTGCAGAGAAGTGCAAGACCAAGGGTATGAGTTCCACTTTAGTTGGCTCCTCATACTGATCACTTTCATTACCTGGGAGCTACCAGAAGGCACCACTTTCCTAGATATTGAACCTTTCGAACCACTAGCTACAAAGTTCTGTATGTTGTGGTACTCCAGCGACATGAACAAGTAGTGGTAGTTCAATTCCATCTTCCACACCTATTACAACCAGTTGAATATCACAATCCAGTCTACACTACGCATCACCCTGAACACACTTTACAGGTTTAGACCCTTAATGAAATTCAACATGGACCGCCACTTGACCTATATTACAGTGCACACCGATGAGCATAAACATCAGCTCCATTCATATTATAAGTTGACATAAGATGACTTGGAGGAGATTACCAAGGAATGGTCGGCAGACCTCCTTGTTCTAGCTGACCTTGCAGAGATGTCCGATGTGGATAGCCCTGAAACTATGTCAGACACACTTGGACCAAGCAAGACGAAGAAATATGATGAAGTGCATGATTTCCATAGCACATCGACAAAGATGACTTCGATCTCACCTGAGAAGGGAGATGATGGTGGAGAGCTAGGTGGCACAAAATTCGAGAAAAACAATGGTGAGTTACTCCACCTAGAGAGGAGGAGGATCCATCCAAGAAAAGGAAGGTTACCCTACAAAATCCTTCGTTCCGATATAAATATAAAGCCACTAGGACTATGTTTAAGACTACCCTCACCCAAGACGACTTTGAATTCTTAGTCGCTGCATTGAATGAGGCTTCACTGGAGATCGCAGAAAAGAAAGAAGAGAAGCAGGAAGAGGTATTCAACCAAATCAAGGGTGACCTTCAAGAGGTGCAGTAGACACTACAATCCAGCTGCGCAGTTTCTATTGTTCCCTCGACAAGTGGAACAGAAGAACCAGGAGATGAGCTAGCCCAATTGTACCAGATCACCGATAAAGTTGAAGATCGCCTTCAATGATATCAGGAAGAGACAATGCAAGACACCCAAGCTTTGGCACAGGCACAGGAAGACCTGCTAGAACAACGCAGTAATGCAGAATGAGAAAAACTAACTCTTCAAGAAAAGTGGGAGGAAGAGAAAGCAGCGCTACAGCAAGGCAAGGAACAGTTGCTCATAGAGAAACTCAAAGTACAGGAATGGGTTCACAAATCACTTCTCTCTATGACAATCATCAAATTCCAGACATAAGAAAAAGTTCCACAGTAGGTGGCACAACTGGAAGGAGTGATCCAACAACTTTAGCAGTGCATCACTGACCTGGAACTTTGCACTATGCTCGAGACTCCTCAAGAAATAAGAGATCTAAGAGAGGAAACTAATCATAGCACAGTTGGAAGATTGAAAGTATTTTCCTTGGAATACAATCACCTGAGCTCCATAAGCACTTGTACGTATGAAAACCTCACAAAAAATCCATATTTACATGCATTAGAATCGCAGCTCCAACATGCAAAGCAGCAAGCAGACACATTACAAGCACAGTTGAAGGCCTTGTCACTTGTCGAGAGAATGAAGAGGTTTATAGAGCAATGCACGGCCCAATAGAAGGTATATATGCTTCATAGTAAAGTAATGGAAGTCTCTCAATGAATTCAACCAGTACAATTAGAGTCATGCCAACTATTCACCGAAGTTGAAAACCAAGGAGTAGAACTTGAACAGGTTGTGAGTACAATAGAACAACTCCTAGAGGGACCAATCAGTGATGCACTCATCCAAGAGTTCACTTAGCAAGAGGAAATCACACTACAACAAGTCAAAGAAGATCAAGCCAACATTGAGTCATTCGAGGCGAAATTTCTCAGACCAGAGTGACTCGGGACGAGTCACAGGTGAGTGTTGGGGGCATGTTGGCCCTTGACCAAGTTTTGAAGTTACTTATTCATATTTGACCATTTTTGGGACTTTGACAACCTCTCGAATATGGAGCACTAGATGAAGCAGAGATCACAGTATCTTGGTCCACTTCTGACCCCCTTTTAGGGTTTTGGGAATATGTAATGGGGAAGGGATGTCGGCCCATGGGTTCACCCACGCTTAGGCCCACTTTTATAAATGTATAAATAGATGTCTAGGCATGTAGTAAACTGTCTAGGGATTGTATCTATGTGATGTAACATAAGTTCTAATAGACTATGTAAGTGCTATGTGCATGATTGTAGAAGGTTTACAGAGCTAAGTGCAAGTTGTTGTAGAAGTTATAGAAGGCTTTGTGTTGTAAGCGCAAGGAAGAAGGATCTAACGAGCCGCGCGGATCTTTTTTCCTATGTGTAGTAAGGGTTTGAGGCTTTATGCTGTAACAGATTGACTGAAGGTGATAAGAAGAAGAGTTGGTGGACATATCCCGAGGGAAGGGGGTGAACCATGTAAATCTGTGTGTTATCATTTGTGTTTTGACTTGATGTGTTTATCTTTGTGTTAACTAAGTGATTTGATATATTTAGATAGATCTACTTATGCTTGGAGCTTCTTAGATATATATGAATGTTAGATTTGATATGTACAAGGATTCTTAGTGCCGATCTACTGGATCTGATCTACTTTTTTGTTGCTAAGTGATAAAATACCTTATATCTAAGTAAATGCCGCAATGCTCTATGCTATCTGTGAAGTATAATAAGGTTTGAATATTAATGAATGATTGCTTCTAAGTTCTCTTTAAAAGATATAATCATAGATCTGTGTCCCATCTTAGGTTGCAGACACTTGAGTCTTGCAACCACCCCTACCTCTACCTCAGGTGAGAGTTCATCTGCTTCACATGTGTTGTCGAAAGGCCCGGTAGTTAGGATTTTGTTGGTGCGATGTTGTAGTGTTGAACCCTGGGTCTGCCCTTGTGCCTACAGTGCGTGAAATATGTAGGGGTTGACGATGGACACCAAATGAGTTAGGTGAATGATGGGAGAATGGGAAGCAAAAACTCCCCAATGAGATAACTTTCTAGATTTAACTTCATGTGCCCAGGTCAACACCTGTATTCCTGGAGATGCATGCACTCCATTTAGCACTCGTTCCCTTTCCTAGGAACTTATGATAACTGGGTTTATTTTCCCCACTTTTGTATTTTTAGTTTCAAGAATATATTATAATATTCACTTGGGTTAATCCCTCTATCTTAGCTCCTCTTTCCTATCCTCTAAGTCGCATCCCTTTCCCTACCTAGTGGAGCTTAGTCCCCCATTATCTTTTATCATGGTCGGTCTACACACAATGATGTATTTATATTAAACATATGAGTATTTACACATATACAATAATAGGATCACTGGACATTGCATCTAGGATCTCTGGTATAATAATCACATAATCCTCCTGGCTTATTATAACTCAACTCACCAGCCTATCAAACATGTTTACAATTCATAATTACAACTGGGGTTCTACCTCAAGATATTACACAAGAGAATGAGATGCAATTACAACTTAACGCCAAAAAATGTCCTTTTTCGTAATATTAGTCTACTTGTTTTGAAAAAGGGATAAACTTGCACCAAATAGGTGTCCTTTCAAATCCAATTTATGAGTGTGAAAGAGACAAGTTCACTTGAAAATCTTTTCTCTTTTTGAATCAAGTCAGAAAAAGAGCTTAAATAAAACTTGTTTGGGAGTCCTTTAGGTATAGGTCAACATGTTTATGAGTAAGAAATGAGGTTCAACATAAATTCATGTATTAGCTATAAGGGACTCATGGCCCTATGAACAAAAATATATGCATGAGCACTGAATAAAGAAGAGGATCTAACTAGGGTACCCATGTTTGGTAAGTCTCTACCATTTGATAATGATACTTCTAGTTGTAGGTAGAAGGTTATGTGTCTCTATGAAATGGGTTCGTACCTAAGGCATATGAGTGAAAGTCACAGGATGATGCAAGTGTACACAATGGATTGGATACCTGTCCTATATGTTGGGTAACGAAAATTCTTTTCCAAAGTTACTATTGGGCGACATGGCATTGAAAACCACAATAATCCATGGATAAAACTACAAAAACCAACTCCATCCATTGTCGTATTAGTCCATTAGGAAAAATAATTGTACGAAACTATGTAAAGTGGGTAACAAATTTCTATAAATAGTAAAAAATACCAATTTTACTATATCATTTGTATTTTTTACACCAATAGTGGATTTTAGACCAAATTGCCTCCGAACTTCAACTGGTGATTACGGGAGATACGAGCGACGGAATTAACGACCGTCAAGACCAGGTAACTCATCTTGCTCTCCTCTTTATTTTCACTAGATTAAAATTTGTACTTAGGCCTCCTTTTCTAAGTTATTTAGGGCACAACTTCAAATCTTAGGTGTACATGGGCTATAGTTTATTAGGTCGTGTATAAACATACTTATATGTGGTTGTTTAAAAGAAAACCAGCGTATCAGTATCCCTATATGTGACTGTATAAACTACAACTCATGTATATGTCTATGGATAATGTTTTTTAAAGGTTGCTAAGTCAAAAAAGGGTTTGACTCTTGCAGGATAGTGCTAGAATGGAGAGAAAGAGAGAATGAGGAAGTGGATGTTGTAGTAAAGAGAGATCCAGGGGCCCAAATGGCCTTAAAAATATGTGGGCTATGCAATTTTTGGACTCTCAAAGGTACAAGGGATCAAGTGATATTGCCATAGTTTCTTGTGAGCTATTGAGATCTAGATAGTGAGAGCTTCAACCTAGATGGACAACCATTAAGGATTGAAGTTGAGGAAATCTATTTCTTGATGATATTGTCACTTCGAGGTGAGGTGGTCAACCTCAAATTCCAGAGAGCTGGAAGTGGCATGAAAATCGAGGAATACATAACCACTCACTGCATTGCAACGATCGAGACGGTAGAGAGCCAACTCCCAATTAGAGTGATAAACAATCTAAGCCTCAAGATTGTTGTCCTAGTTTTGACATGGATCGTAGGATCAACCTCATTTCACTAGGCATCGATGCCACTTATGTTCTACTCGGTGGAGTTCTTGCGAACCATGATGTACAACTAGTGCACCTCCCTGTTGGCCAACATGAAGATCAAAATGACATAATGAAAGCTGGCTAGTAAGAGGAACTTCAAGTTTGTGTCTATCCTTTGTAGTTTTTTCTTTGAGCGGGTTCCAGTCTTGGGACCCAGAGTTGAGATTATTTTGCATGGACCTCATGATCCATCCATGACATTGTGGACTGAGGTGATGAGGCAACAGGGGGGTGGTAGGGTGCCAACACCCTACAATGATGACTTATTCTTCTGGTGGAGTCGACATTTGATAGCTCTGGATGACTACCCTTACATAGGGATTAACTTCATAGGAGATCTTGACATGCCATTACCACCAGGGTCTACCTATGAAGACATATGTATGTCAAAAAAATTTAAATATTTCATTTTTTTTGTATTTTTGTATAGGAGAACAAAAATATTTTTTGATGATGCTAAGTACTAATTAAGCATGTATGTGACATAGACGTAGGTCCATGAAAGCTAGATGAACTTCCACAACATCGTCAGAGGCACCAAAGAGATGAGGCAGCAGGAGGGGATGCAAAGAGAGTGCTTCAAAACATATAGGGAAACCTATCTCGTTTGACGTAGAGGATTCCCATGATTCAGGTGGAGGATCTGTTGAAGGCTATGCAACAACAGGTGGTAGGTGTGCCCCATGCTTGGGTATAACTCTTTTGGTGTCTCACAAACATCGTTGTTTTCTATCATGACACTCATCCAACACCACAGACGTAGATGCCATGAATATTATATGATCGACTATATATGTATATTGAGGGTGTCATCCCCAATTTTGTACTATAACATCATATTTTTGGAAATATATATAAAAACATGGTTCTTCAGCTTAACTTATGTTACAATGTGTAAATTGATGAAAATGTTTTCTTTGATTTAGTTATGTGACAAATGCCATTCTAAAACAAAATTAGCATATGCATCAAATACATAATTAGAACTTCTAGGTATGCGATGATAAGTAATAAAATCAAATTGTCGTTCCAAAATTTGTACCCGCAAGAATCGTCAGAGTAGAGTAGGGTCACACACATGGTAACTGTTGTTCAACTTCCATACTACTAACTGGGAGTCTACGTGAAATTCTAATGAGCGAATATCATGTGAAATGGCATCGCGAAAAAGTTCTATAACGACGTTATATTCAGCCACATTATTCATTGATGGCCTAGGAAAATGCCACCTGAAGACACCTGCAGACCCTCGGGTGAGTAAACAACCCAAGCGATAGAAGACAAGTTCCATGTATCATGACTGGCCCCGTTTGCAAATCCTAAGTAGAATGAAGACTCCATTGACATCTTCCAACCAAGGAGAAACTCGATAAGCAAGCTGAAGATAAAAATAAAGGGAAAAGATATATACACTAAATTACATTATTATACAAAGATTTATGCTCAATATTGGGGATCAAGCATAATATCTTTTCAAATAGAGCCTATTCCTCGGCTCAGCCAACATGTTCCCTTCATAATATTCTAATTAATAGGCTCCTTTTTCTAAGACACGTCACATGATATAGGGACCATGCCACATGGGTTTGGACTTTCCTTCCCCCAGTGGTTATTTGGATTTATCATATAGAAGGACCAATTCACTCTCAATGTATTGTCGAGGACAGATATACTTATAGGTGTCTCTACACTACTCATCTAGACTCTCTAGGTGTACGAGGCATTGTTTGAGATCGAAAGTGTCAAGTAGGAGTGCAACTGCCAATCTAAGGGAAGGGATTTCACATTAAATAGGTAAGATCGACTCCACACCATGTACTAACTATAAAGGAGAAAAATCAGTGGAAGTCTTGATCGAGGTTCGGTATACCCAAAGTGTTTGATAAAGAATGATATGTCAATTATATTTTCTCTGGCTGACAGTTTTCTGCAAAATGGTCTTGAGAGACTTGTTCACGGCCTCTACTTGTCCATTTTCTTGGGGGTAGTAAGGGGAAGAATGACCATGATTAAATCCTAGTTTAGATGCTAGTTGTTCCATCATTTCATTATGGAGATGACTAACATGATTAGTGACAATCTCACTCAGGATTACGAACCTGGATATAATTTGATTGAAAATGAAGAAGGTGTAAGTCTTCCCATCGAATTTAACTATAGGCATGGCCTTGACCCACTTAGTGAAGTAGTCTACGAAAACGATTATGTGTTGATTCCCCCCAGCCGAAGTTGGTTTGTGTTGAAGGGCGTTTATGAAACATCGTCAACGAGAATGATAGAACTAGACCGGGGTTTTCTATTTAACGCAAGTCATTTGGTGTGATCTAACCTGATGAGTTTTATGTCTCCATTAGCCAACTAGGATCCTAAAAAAATAAAAATGAAGTGAACTAACTAAAGATACAATTCTAACGATCAACACATTAATTACAAATGCTAAACTAAGAGTGTTAATGTACAATGATTATATATAGTTTACAAGGTTTGCATAAAACCTTGCGAAAGTAGTTGTTTGAGATAATGTTTCTAAATAAGATTAAGTATGAACAAAAATTATTCTAATGTTCTAAATATCAAACTAATAAACAACGAATGAATATGATTGTAATGATATAACGAAAATAGACAAAGATAATTAACGTCTAGATAATGCAATCACTATTCATTCACATATAAACAAATTAAATAAATAATGCATTGACTAACCTCTAGCTAACCAACATTAATAAACTAAAATCGTCTCTCTACATTTGTGTGAGCTCCTCTTGTCCTGTGTCAAGTGAAAACCTATGACATAAACAAGCATAATACTTCCTGAAGAAATTCAAGGAGGCGTTTCATATTCTGGAGCGCATTTATGACGAAAAAAAGATAAATAATTATATATCATGTAACCTTGAGATATCCAATAACTGAGAATGAGAGAAATCGTAACCCTCGATAACAGTGTTATTAACCATTTAGCACCAGACGTAAACTAAAAATACTAAAATAGATGATCAATCACAGGTACAAAATAGACTAGAAGATAACGAACAACATAAAGAAAATCATGATATAAAATATTATGTGGAGAAAATACTAAAGCTAATTTGACACAGATAGCATTTCATATCAAAAATTACATGAGAAGACAATAAAAAAAACATTGCACAGTTTCCACAGGTCTAAAGCCAAAGAGAAAAGTGCTTTCTCATATAATTTCAAAAATATATGTCCATTCTATGGTCTAGGGAAAACATGCCTCTATTAGCAGGCAACATAGCTATTTAAACATGTTTCTGATCTGTTACCTCCTATCATGCAAGATAGAGGCAGATATCTTAAAATATGTTTTTCACTCAAATAGAGAAACAAAAGATACTCATGTTGGAGTCTTTTAATCAAAAAATATTTATATTAATGAACATTGTTTTTTTCAAAATGGGAAATTACTAGTTTATCGAACACTTAACCCATAACTCCTTTCCTTAAGCATAGAACCATAATCTACTGTTTACTTGAAATGATAAAAAAAATCAAAATTTAGATAATAATCCCAACAAATAGAATCTTTCGATTCTGTAGCTAGTCTCAAAATAAAAATAAAATAAAAAATGAATCTAGCTATTATTTCTCAAACAACATCAAATCGTAAAAACAAAACAACTATTTACCAATTCAGAAATTTGACAAAGAGGAATTAGACATGTTTAAATTTATAATGGTATTGAAGTTTGTGGAATTTTTTATGATCACATTCCCAGATCGCCTAATACATTTGTTAGCTCAGTGTGCATTTGATCGAACGTAGGCTCTCAACTCATCATTATCTCTCTCAAGCACTGAATTTCGGGTGACTATATGGTTCAATTGTGCCTATAGGTAGGGGACATCTCGATAATACCTTTCAATACAATCGAAATAACTTTTGCAATGCATCGATTCTATGCTAGGAAAATGTTGAGTATGCTCTGTAGTGGGTATTTTAACATGTTCCATAATTTGTTTCAGATCATGTTGTATACCTGAAAAACCCTTCAGTTTCTTTAAGAATGGGGGAAGATTCGATACGGAATCGAACTATGATTTATCAACATCGATATCGTCCCCAAAGATCCATTCATGATATCATCCTCAACATCCCAATCATCAATGTCATCCTCAGAAAATCGATCATCGACCTCAATCACAGGGATTGGTTTCTCATGATCATGTTGTCGATTTCTTAGTGTTCGGGAAATAAGTTGTCCAAGTCTTTTATTTTTAAAATTGATGTCTAAACTTCTTTGTTTCTTTCACGTACATTGTTTCTTTATATCAATTTCATTTGAATCAAACTGAATTGGCTTAGGATTAGGGACAATAAGTATTTTATCCTTTAGATCATCCAAAACCTCTTCTAAATATTTCCAGGGAATAAAATCGCATCTCGGTTTCTTTCCTTTGGATGGATTCTGGAGAACAACAAAGGTTTCAGCTATAGACGTAGGGCTCTCTTGCAGATTGACATGTAGGTTTTCCATAGAGAGGTTTGATCGACACAGACCAGGAAATTCATTAATATGCAGAGGTAAATCTATCACGTTTTTGTGTAGGGAAAAACCATTTCTATACATGAAATCGTGCCAAATATCCCTAACTTTAGACTAATTCAAAATCACCAGAATTCGAATGAGACCGTGATGGAACATACTAGAATGGGAATTTAGGTTTTGTCTCTGGTAGAACTTGAAATTTTTTTGCATGCTCCTAAGTAGATAAAATGGCATATTGAAATTAAAACATAGAAATACCATCAAGAAATGGATATGATACAAGAAGACCAGACTGTATCTACCCTCACAGGTAATAAATTGCTTAAGCATCAACAACAAGCCATGCCATCGTGTTTTAAATAGAACAATGGGTGTACCCTTTTCATTGTAACGAGATTTGTTGGAAGCCATGAATGAGTTCCATGGGATTCCTTCAAACTCGATGTTTTTAAATCAATGAGGTCCCTCTTGGGGAAATCATGTAGCCTATGCAATTGAACTCTCAGTCACCTTTAACTGCAAATCCCCAATTTTAGCCCTGACGCCATCAAAAGTCTAGGAAAAGGCTTAAGCCACTTTGAGGTTGAAACCCTCAAATCATTTTATGAACCCATCCCAGCCATAATCCACAAGGTCATCCATGATATCGTCATGTGAGAGGAGATCCTATGAACCATTGGGCTCGATACTCACCACGGGCACCATTGATAAGGTTACACAGAAACAACAGGAGTAGCGAAGGGTGGGGTGTCTTTGAAAACACATGAAATATAGGATAAGGTCTACATATTTGGAAGAAAATCAATACCTAAGGCTTCAGAAAGCCACCATAATGACCATTTGAAGCATTGAGTGGATATTAAACCAAAGGACGCGCAGAACAAAAAACCACTCTATGAAATGAATGTCAAACCCAAACACCAAAACTTACCACTTGAAGAAATGAATGAATTCTTGTGATATGTAGGAAAAAAGAGTAATTCTTGAAGTTATGACTGTCAGTTCTCTACTAGGACAATGAGACCGTGATAAGACTCCAAGGGTTAGGATTCAAATTACGAAAAACACAAAAGTTTTGATTGATGCACACTCATAGACATGGTAATGTGGAAATAAAAAATAATCAATGAATAGAATGTCTTAGTCATAACCCCAAGGTGTATAACTCATTCTCTATGATAAGGAATCAACCCATAATATGATAGGTTTACAATCTTTAAAGGTTAAAGAAAATATTAGATGCCCTTAGGTTTTATCCAATTTATAAAAGGAAAGTTCACAAAATGTATGATGCCCTCAAACCAAATCTTGTTCTAATTTCATGCTTACAATAATGAAATTGAACAAGAGAAATGATAGATAAAAATAAATGAATTCATACACAACTAATCAAATGAATCTTTTCAAAACCAAAAGATGNAAAAAAAAAAAAAAAAAACTTTGCAAGGAGAAGGTGGGAGTTACAAAATTTTTTATCCCATTAATACGACATTTTATAATGATAAAATTGACATGAATATTTGGTTGCCATCAATACTGACATGCTAGGCGAAGCAGTTATCTCTGCATCATCAGAACTTTAAATCAGGGAACAAATAACTCAGATAGTTATTAGAAACAATTAAAAGGCATATCAAGCATTTTGACATTAACTTAGAAAAATAACACAAACGTATCATTGAATAAATTTCTGTCCAAAAATTGTAATCCGACATCTCATTTTGATCAAAGGGTTAACAATATTTATGCAATTAACTCTGATACCGTTGACAGGGCCATTGTTTCCAGCTAGCGTTTATAGCCTCGACATGGATGTCATTTAACCCTCTCTAGTACTTCTATCCCATCCAAGAGTCATCCATTTATGATAAAAGTATTTGATCAATTTAAAAAACACACCTAAAGATCTTCGAACCCGACATTGCTTCACTTCCAGTAGGCCTGTTCACTACCTGAAAACGTTTTCTTGGTATCATGTGTGCATTTACCCACTGCCATCAGACCTATTCAGTATCTCAGTGCGTTTACACACAATTCCCACACATTACAATGCTTCCAACTCTCTAAAATTGCTTGTAAATAATTCATTATAACAAGAGAGTGGGGTGATACAGAAAATTTCATAGCCATGCAATGATAGGATTGATTATTTTTTCGTTCTTTAACAACTGATAACTTTCATAGTAATTTGGAAATTTATATTTTAGCCAATAAATCAACTCCGGGATGGGGAAGCACTATGAGTTTTTCTCATTAAAACAAGGACGACGTGAGAATTTTTTTAACGATAATTGTGTTTCCATGAGATACTAATGAAAATCGGGAACAATGACTGGACAAATACTTACCGAAATTGATCTGAGTTCAGAATTTAATGTGCAGATGCTTTAAACTGTTATAAAATATCTACTAATGAAATATCCAATTCCCATCCATAACGAATGATGATTCATAAATAATTATTATAGAAACAAAAACCAAACTGAATAAAAAGAAAAATAAAACAAAAAAATAGACAAACTAAAAAATATTTACAATGGGGCAAACCTGATTTTTTCAGGTGAAGTACTTTTTCAGAGACTGGCCATTGACTGGAAAAGTGTTTGGTTGTCCCTGTAAGTTGTTCACTAGGACCATTTTTTTTACAAATGACAAAAGGCCCCAACCACAGGTTTTGGAACTTGGTATGTTCTCCTTTATTCTCGTGTGCATTGTCCCATTTGAGGACTAAATCCCCTACATTAAAATTCCTTTAAGAGGATGAAATTATATCAAACCAACTCTTTATAGTTTATTGATGTTGATCTAATTTTTGTTTTGCGTGTGTCTTACTTCTTCCAGTTTTAATAAAGAGTTTATCCGATTTTCTAGAGGAGTACATTCCTCTTCTTGAACTTTCTGCGACAATTGCAGAGATGGAAGGAAGACATGTGGAGGAAGGATCGCTTCTCTTCCATAAATGAGGAATAAAGGATAATAATCAATGTAAATTTTTGGGGTGACTCTATCAGCCCAAAGTGCCTTGTACAACGCATTGTGCCAATTTTTGTGGTTTTATGACACTGTTCTCTTTATTATCTTGATCATATTTTTATTCGTTGATTTAGCCAAACCATTCCCTTGAGGGTAATAGCTAGTAGATTATTTTAGTTTAATACCTTTTTTCTAAAGAGAAGACATTCATATCCAGGGAGGAAAAATAAGAAGCACTGTCAAAAACCAAACATTCAGGAATTCTGAAATGAGTGATAATATGAGAGTTTAGAAACGAAACTACCTGATTTGTGTTGACTACCTTTAATGGTAAGGCTTCATACCATCTCGTAAAATAGTTTGCTTCCATGAGAATTTACTTGTGTTGTTGTGAGGAAGGGGGATTAATCATTCCTATAATATCTCGACCCCATTAATAAAATGTGTGTCTATCGTAACAGGCTACAAAGGAAAAGCTATTTTTTTCACCCATTATGCAACCTTTTGACAGATTATACATTTGCGGGACAAAGTATGAGGATCCTTAAAAAAGGTAGGCCAATAGTATCCAGCCCTTAATAATTTGTGAGTAGTGGTATCCCCACCAAAATGACCCCCGACATCACCGGAATGAAGTTCAACCAACACCCTTTCAGATTCCTCCTTGTCTAAGAAACACAGAAAAACACCGTCAAAATTCTTTCGAAATAATATATCATTAATTAATTGGAAAGATGCATATTTAATCCTTACTGATCTTATGTTTTTAGGATCAAGTCTATGAGGAGCAGTTCCGTGTAACAAATAAAACATGATATTATCATACCATGAATTGGGCATAGTTTGTGTACAGTTGATTTGTGTTTCGTTATGTTGATTTGCAGTTGATGTATTTATTTGTTTTTCTTATTTTTCAAATGAATCAACTACCAATTTACAAAGGCCTTGACCTCTAACAATTTGTGCAGGTATTATTTCAAGATCATATTCCTGAAGTGATGTCATCCAAATTTCCCTTTTCTCTCCAATCTCTTTTTACACTAACAGATTTCTTACACCACAGTAAGGAACAACAATTTTTGTCTTGGAGTTTAAGAGGTAAGACCTGAAATGTTTAATTTCTTAAAAAAAACATATACCTACCGATCTACTGCGAGGTAATTTAGTTTTTCTCCTTTAAAAGTAGAGCTCATAAATGAAATAGGTATCTCATTGCTTTCAACATTTTTCTGTGTAAGCACAACAACATAAGATCTGTCAGATGCAAAAGTATAAAATGTAAAATCGTGGGAAAAATTAGGACTCATTAAGGAAGGTGCTTTAATTATAAATTTTCGAATGGAATTAAAAGCTTTATTCTCTTTTGATCTCGATTTGTACAAGAAATCCTTTTTAATCAAATTTTGTAGAGGTCTAACCATTTCAGAAAAACTCAGAACAAATCGTCTCACAAAATTAATTTTACCCAAAAAGGATTGCATGGCCTTTTTGGAACAAGGTGGGGGAAGGTTGGCAATGGCTTGGGTTCTTTTTGGATGAATTATCATTCTATATTTAGAGACTATAAACCCAAGCAATTTCCCTTGTTCTACTGCAAAGACTGTTTTTTTTGGATTGAGTGAAATGTCGAACTTGCGACATCGTTCTAACACATCCCTAAGATGTGACAGGTGGTCTTTCTTGTTCTTTGAAAAGATAGTGACATCATCTAGGTAGACCAAAACTGACTGATTGATAAGGCCACTAAAAGAAATGTACATTTCCCTCTAGAAAGTGGCACCAACATTTATCAATCCGAAAGGCATTTTTCTGTAGGTGTAAGTTCCCCATGGGGTACAAAAAGTGGTTTTCAGCTGATCTGATGGAGATATAAGGACCTGGTTATATCCTGAGAAACCATCTAATAAATATAGTCTTTTAGAAACAAATATTGTTGCAAAATTTGTTCCATTGGAGGAATGGGGTAATTGTCTTTATCAGAGGCTCGGTTTAAATTGCGAAAGTTGACACAAAGTCAAATTTCTCCACTCTTCTTCCTTACCGGGACTAAGTTGGATACCCGTTGAGTATGCCAAACTAGAAAAATGATCTTGGTAGTGAGTAATTTATTTAGTTCAGTTTTTACAGTGGGTTCTAATTTAGGATGCATTTTCCTCATTTTTTATTGAAAAGGTTGGGTTTGGGGTTTCATAGGAATTACATGTATTATGTTTGGTTCAAAAGTTCTTAGATCATCATACATCCAAAAAAAAAATCTTTGAATTCTTTGAACAATTTTATAAAATATTACTTTTCTTTTTTAGAACACCCTTTTCCCAGATTGATATTTTGAGGATTATCTCGTGTTCCTAAATTTACTGTTTCGTACAGTAATGAGGAACTGTTTGTTTTGCAATTGACTACCCCTCTAAAATTTTCATGTAGGTCATAAAAAATTTCTAATCTAACAACAAATTTGGGGATAGAGTTTACCAGCTCGGATGATAATTCTGCAGATCGAGGATCGGATATTACTGTGAAATATCGGAGGTTTTCGTTATGAGTTCTTTCATCGATTACTGCATCTTGGAAGGTGTCTTCCATATGCAAAAAATTGATTATTTTCTAATCATCATAAAATACCCGCTAGTTTTTTATATTATCAGGAATCAATGGTCTGAATAACAATTCAACCGAAAATGCATTAGGAGAATGACCTTCAGCAGGAAACAATTTAGGGGAAACATTAGCTAATAAATAATCTTCTGAATTACTCGATCTAGGAATGAAATTTATATTGAAATTGAAAAATTTATGCATTAAACTCAATACCTCAGTTTTATAGTTTTTCAAATGTGGAGATAAACAATGTATTGCATTTCTTACCTTCTTAACTACGATTTTGGAGTCACTGAATACTACCAATTTTTTCACGTCCAGATCCAGTGACTTCCGTAGTCCCTACAGAAGTAATTTGTATTCTGTTGTATTTTTAGTACATTTAAACTCCAACCGACATGCAATAAATGTTTGATTACCTGTGGGATAAATAAACACACAAACAACACCTGCCCCTTCCCGGGATTTGGATCCATAAAAAATAAGGACCATATTTCTTCGTTATCGACAATGTTTGGTGTACTTCACAAATTTTTCATTTGAGTATAGGCTGTTACTTCAGATTGTTGTTCTGGGTTGTTTATAGAGGAAATTTTAGTCATGAAATTACCAAAAAAGGTAGTCATTCCCCGCATCTCAATCCAATTTACAGTAGTAGTAAAAGGTTCATTTGGATCGTTTAAATCTGTTACAGTGTACTTGAGGTAACGTTCTCTTCTAATTCTGATCTTGTTAGGATGCCCATTTTCTAGAAGCCATAAACGAGACCAGTCTGTAGCAAAGTAGCGATGTAACTATTGTGACCAATCTCTACTAAAAAATAAACCATACACTTCTAGAATGTCAACAATAATAATATTGATTACCTAGTGAACCTTGGGATTGGATGATAATCTTATCAACACATTTTTAAGTTCATCAATGACTTTGACATTAGTTCGATCTAACTAAATGATCTTTAAATCAAAAGGTTTTACTTCAACATTCATTTTCTGACACACAGATAGAGGCATAACATTTCACGAGGCGCCAGAATCGACCATGCAGTTATGTACATTTCTATTAAAAATTTTGAAAGTTAATAAAAAAGGAGCCACATTTTTTCGTAAAGAAACAACATAATTCTACTGATTTTTTATGGCTATACCTGCAAAAGTTTTATCTAAGTTTCCTACATTTTTTTTAGATATGTCCCTTTTATCCTAATTTTCAAATATTTTTTTACCGGGGACATCTTTAGTTTTATTTGGGTCACTTTTTGTTGATTTCTTGCTGATAGGATCATTCTTTTTATTATTTTCAGCAATACTTTTGAGCATTTTCTGTAGGATAAGAGGAAATTTAAGTAATAAAAAAACTAATATATTCTCCCTTAGTTTTTTAATATCTTCAACCAAATCATATTCTAAAACTAGGGAAACAAATTTTTGTCTTGTTTCAGTTTGCTTTGGTTGTGTTGAAACCACATTCCTACTTGTTTCGGGTGAAGGTTTGTTTTGTGTTTTACTTCGAGTGTTATAGGGATGGACAGTTTCAAAGTTCGCTTGAAAGATGTTGTCCGATGAATGATCAAAAATAGGAGGAGACGAGTCCTCCTCATTAGGTGTTTCTTCCTCACCTATATCGTCATGATTTTAAGGGGGTGAAGAAATAGAGTTATCATGTGCTTCCAATATTGTTTGCAAAGCATATTGTATATCTTCGAAGTTTAGACCTTCTGTGGTCAGGTTTGACCAGTTTGGAGGAAAATTTTTTCTGAAAGGTGGTCTAAAACCTCCTTTACTTGTAGATTTCTCCTCAGTGGATATTTTCAAGTCTATGACCTGATTGGATAATTTCTGGAAAACTTTTTTCAAACTTTCCAAGTCTAATGTTTCTTGTTGATTTTTAGTTTGAGGAGGCCTAGTGAGAATTTCTATTTTTGTTTTATAAGATGAAGTTGTTTCAGCCTCACTACTTAGATTATCTTTTAATCTCAGAATGTCTTTGTCAATAAGGATTTCCTCCTCAAAGGCTTCTAATTGTGTTCTTTTTAGATATTTTAACCCATATGGCTATATTGTTATGCAGGGCCTTAGTATAGTACACAACAATCAAATTTTCTGCAGGCATCGAATCTACAGGGATTTTTTTTTTTTAGCATTAGGAATCTCTAGTTGAAATCCTTAAATTTTTCTTTCGAGTTCATTTTCAATCTAGATAGTTCCATTACCAAGACTTCTAGAGATTTTTTATCTCCAAATTTTTCTAGAAAACAGGTTTCAAACTTGTCCCAAGAGACTATGGTTTAAGGTTGTTGCGCAAAATACCAGGTTGAGGCATTCCCTTCAAAAGTGTAAGGGAATAACATATACATGACATCTTTGTGCTTGACACTCTGGAGTATAACAACTAACATAAATTTCTTGATGTGATCCTCAGTCGATTGCTTCAAATCTAGATCAAATTTGGGCAGCCATTTCTCTGGATGTTTAGGAAAAAGGCGTTGGGGTCCAGGTACTTCCATGACATTTTAATCAAGCCAAGGTATGGAGGGATTATTTTGGTTTTCCATGGGATTTGGTGGAGTCAAAGGTTGAGATGGTTCAGATGAAGAATTGGCTTCATCTGAGGATTTGTCTCCTGAAGAGGGTGGATAAGAAATAGGTGGGGATGGTGGGATACCAGATCCCCCAACACCAAGGATACATTCTTCATAAGGATTGGAAATATTACCACCTAAAGGTTTTTCGGGAAGACCAGTGCCTTCAGGTTGTTCTTGAATATTTGTGAAATCAAGGGATTGATTAAGTTGTCTACCAGGTTGTGTGATTTGGGATAAATCACTCTAAATTCTTATGATCGATTGGAGAAAAAAATTTGGACGTCAAAACCTTGAGGAATTGGTGTCACTGGTTCGACAGGAATGTCAGGGGCAGTGTTTGAGGTAGTAGATGGGTCAAGTGTAACATTAGTGTTTGAACGACTACGTGTCACGGTAGGAGAATGATTGTTTTGGGGAGTCTTATGACCTCCACATGCCATAAAGTAATTTTAGGCCCTCCTTCTAGCACCATTTGTTGGCGGTCGTTTATGATACACCATCAACATGAAGGATAGATCTGGACCGGGGTTGTCTATTTAACCCAAGACGTTTGGTATGATCTAACCTAATCGGTTTTATGTCTTTTTTATCCAACTAGGAACCTAAAAACAACTAAAGGAAGTGAACTAACTAAATATACAACTCTAACAATCAACACATTAATTACAAATGTTCAACTAAGAGTGTTAATGTACAATGATTATATACAGTTTACATGGTTTGCATAAAACCTTGTGAAATAAGTTGTTTGAGATAATGTTTCTAAACAAGATTAAGTATGAACACAACTTATTCTAATGTTCTAAATATCAAACTAATAAACAATGAATGAGTATGATTGTAATGATATAACAAAAATAGACAAAGATAATTAAGGTCTAAATAATGCAATCACTAGTCATTCACATATAAACAAATTAAATAGATAACACATTGGCTAACCTCTAGCTGACCAGTATTAATAAAATAAAATCACCTCTCTGTGGTTGTGTGAGCTCCTCTTGTCCTATGTCAAGTGAAAATCTATGACAAAAACAAGCACAATACTTCCTGAAGAAATTCAATGAAGCATTTCATATTTTGGAGCGAGTTTATGATGAAAAAAATATAAATAATTATATATCCTATAACCTTGAGATATCCAATAACTGAGAATGAGACAAATCTCAACCCTCAGTAACAGTGTTATCAACCATTTATCATCAGAAGTAAATTCAAAATACTAAAATAGATGATCAATCACAGGTACAAACTGGACCAGAAGATAACGAACAACATAAATAAAATCATAATATAAAGTATTATGTGGAGAAAAGACTAAAGCTAATTCGACACAGATAACATTTCATATCAAAAAATTACATGAGAATACAATAAAAAAAAACTGCACAGTTTACACAGGTCTAAAGCCAAAGAGAAAATTGTTTTCTCATATAATTTCATAAATATATGTCCATTCTATGGTCCAGGGAAAACATGTCTCTATCACCAGGCAACATAGCTATTTAAACATGTTTCTGGTATGTTACCTCCTATCATGCAAGATAGAGGCAGATCTATTAAAATACGTTTTTCATTAAAATAGAGAAACAAAGAATACTCATGTTGGAGTCTTTTAATAAAAAAATATTTATATTAATGAATGTTTTTTTCAAAATGGGAAATTACTAGTCTATTGAACGCTTAACCCATAACTATTTTCCTTAAGCATACCACCATAATCTATTGTTTACTTGAAATTAATAAATGAAATCAAAATTTAGATAATAATCCCAACAAATACTTTAAATAAACTGGCTACATAATGTTTCTATTATGTAGAGAGTCTCAAAATAAAAGTAAAATAAAAAATGAATCTAATTGTTATTTCTCAAACAAAATCAAATCGTAAAAACAAAACAACTATTTACCAATTCAGAAATTTGATGGAGAGGCAAAAAAAATGTTTGAATTTATAATGGTATTGATGTTTGTGGAATTTTTGATGATCACATTCCCAGATCACTTAATACGTTTGTTAGCCTGGTTGCACTCGATCGAATGCAAGTTCTCAACTCGTTGTTCTCCCTCTCAAGCAATAAATTTTGGGTGACTATCTGGTTCAATTATGACTGTAGGTAGGGGACATCCTGATAATACCTTTCAATCCAATTGAAACAATTTTCACAATGCACTAATTCTATTCTATGAAAAGGTCTATTTTTCTCTACAGTGGGTACTTTAACCCGTTCCATAATTTGTTTCAGATCATGTTGTATACCTGAAAAACCCTCCTTTTTCTTTAAGAATGGAGGAATATTTGATACGAAATCAAACTCTGGTGTATTAGCATCGATATTGTCCCCAGGGATTTGGTCATCGATATCATCAACAACATCTTGATCATCAATGTCATCCTCAAAAAATGGATCACTGACCTCAATCACAGGGATTTGTTTCTCATGATCATGTTGTCGATTTCTTAGTGTTCAGGAAATAAGTCGTCCATGTATTTATTTTTAAAACTGATGTCTGGATTTATTTGTTTCTTTCGCCTACCCTATTTCTTTATATCAATTTCATTTAAATCAAACTGAATTGGCTCAGGATTAGGGACAGTAAGGATTTTATCCTTTAGATCATCCAAAACCTCTTCTAAAGATTTATTGGGAATAAAATCGCATATTGGTTTCTTTCCTATGGATGGATTTTGGAGAACAATAGGGGTTTCAACTATAGACGTGGGGCTCTCTTGCAGATTGACATGTAGGTTTTCCATAGAGGGGTTTGATCGACAAGGAATGGGAAATTCATTAATATGCAGAGGTAAGTATGTCATGTTTTCAGGTAGGCCAAACCCATTTCTATACATGAAATCATGCCAAATATCCCCAGCTTTAGACAAATGCGAAATCACAAGAATTCGGATGAGGTTGTGATGGAATAGACTAGATTGGGCATTTAGGTTTTGTCTCTGGTAGAACATGGTCATTTTTGATGAGTGAGATTGTTGTGGGTGGGATTATCAGTTTTGATCGGAAAAGCCACAGTGTAGTCATTAGATTGTCGACGTTTCGGATCCAGATCAGGATCCATCTTCAGGACAAAGAGCCTGGGTTTTAAGAGAAAGGGAAGAGCTGGTATAAATACTAGAAGTGGGAGAGTTTATTAGTGTCGGCTAAGTAGAATTATTTAATAGTTTTATTTTATAAAATATCACTAGGGTTTCTTAAATTCTTGTTTATTAAAGGTTATGATAATTTTAGGGTTTTATATTTATAAATATATACATATATATAATTTTGTTTTGGGGTTTTGTTTGAGGTAAATTAAAGTGTTAATTCTAGGGTTAGGTTAATAAGGAGTGCTTGTCTAGGGTTTAATATTAGGGTTCTTTATGTTAAAAGGAAATTAGCGGGTTCTAATTAGTTTAAGGTAATGTACTAAGGTTTCTAAATAATATTCATTTTCTAAGGTTTAATTTTTAATTAATTTAATTATTTTATAGGGTTTAATTTATATTATTTTATAAGACCTTACTAGGGTTTATTGAAATATTGTTTATTTGAAGGTTAATATAGTATATTTAGTAATATTAGGGTTTCTTATTTAAAATTATTAATGTACTAAGGTCTCTAAATAAATTTCATTTTCTAAGGTTTAATTTATAATTAATTAATTTAATTATTTTATAGGGTTTAATTTATATTATTTTATAAGAAATTGCTAGGGTTTATTGAAATATTGTTTATTTGAAGGTTAAGATAGTATATTTAGTGATATTAGGGTTTTTTTATTTAAAATTAATTATTAGGTTAATATGATAAGAGGTTAAGGTGTGCTTGTTAAGGGTTTAATATTAGGGTTTAATTTGTTATAAGGTGAAAAATTTTGGGTTCTAATCCAAAGTTTCTTGTTGTTTTTTGTGTAACAGGGGGAGCCAGTTTTCGCTCAATTCTAGTCCACTATCTCTGTTAAGGTTACTAGGGTGTTTATAGATTTCAATGGCTTCTCTAATACGACGTTTGAAGAGGTGATTCTCTTTAGCGAGGATTTTGGTGTCTTCTAGGCGAACATGGTGTCTGGTTTTGATGGAGTGTTCAGCTAGGGCGGAGGTGCAGATGCGTTCGTTCTTGATGTCAGCTCCATGTTATTTTATCCTAATTTGGAAGGAGCGACCTGTTTCACCAATGTAGCATTTACCACATGAGCACTCTATTTTGTAGATTCCTTTGCCATTTTGAGGGTTAAGTTTGTCTTTAACGGATCTCATGCTCTTTTTGATGGTTACAAGGGGTTTGAAGGAGGTTTTAATCTCTTTTTTACTGAGTATTCTAGCAATTCTATCAGTTACTCCTTGGATGTACGGAAGGTAGGCACTTCTATTAGGGTTTTGTTCTTTAGGGGCACTGTGGTTATTGCGGTTTATTTCTAGGGCTTTGTTTATTGCGTTCTTAATGTCTTTTTGTTTATACCATATGTTCCTAAAATTCTTGGTAAGGTGATCTGTTTCCTTATCTAGGTGTGTTTCATCAGAGATTCTTATGGCTCTAGTGGCCAAGGTTTTTAAGACACCTAGTTTTTGGTTGGGGTGGTGATGGGAATTGGCGTGGAGATAGTTTTCAGTGTGGGTCTTCTTTCTATATACCGCATGTCCAAGATCACCATTACTTTTCCTTTTGATAAGAACGTCTAGGAAGGGGATGTTATTGTTCTCTTCGAGTTCCATGGTGAATTTAATATCTTCGGATATGTTGTTTAGGTGTAGAAAGAATTTCTGTAATTCATCTTTTCCATGGGGCCAGAGAACATTTGTATCATCAACATACCTTTTCCACCTTTAGGGTTTTAAGGGAAAGGAGTCTAGGGCCTTCTTTTCAAAATTCTCCATGAAAAAGTTGGCAACAATGGGGGACAGTGGGGAGCCCATTGCTACGCCACTGGTTTGTTCGTAGAACTCTCCTTGGTAACTGAAGAAGGTGGAGCGTAGACAGACTTCGGCTAGTTTAGCTGTATCCGGATCGGTGAGTTCATTAACAATTTGGATGGCTTCTTCTAAGGGGATTTTAGTGAAAAGAGAGACTACATCGAAACTTATAAGGGTGTCTTGGGGCCCTACCTTTTCATTTTTGATGATATTGATAAAGTCATTGGAATCTTTGATGAAGGAGTCGGTGTGGCCTACTCCTAAGTAGATAAAATGGCATATTCAAATTAAAACCAAGAAATACCATCAATAAATGGACATGATACAAGAATACCAGACTGTATCTACCCTCACAGGTAATAAATTGCATAAGCATCAACAACAAGCCATGTCGTCGTGCTTTAAATAGAACAATGGGTGTACCGTTTGTAGTGTAACGCGATTTCTTGGAAGCCATGAATGAGTGCCATGGGACGCATTCGAACTTGAGATTTTTAGACCAACGAGGTCCCTCTTGGGGAAATCCTTTAGCCTCCTCAATCGAACTATCCGTCACCTCTAACTACAAATCCCCAATTTTAGCCCTGGCGCCATCGAAATTCTAGGCAAAGGCTTGAGCCAATTTGAGGTTGAAACCCTCAAATCATTTTATGAACCCATCCCAACCATAAGACACAAGGTATTCCATGAAATCATCATGTGATAGGAGATCATGTGAACCATTGGACTCTATCCTCACCACGGGCACCATTGATAAGGTTACACAGAAAAAATAGGAGTAGTGAAGGGTGAGGTGTCTTTGAAAACACACGAAATATAGGATGAGGTCTACATATTTGGAAGAAACCTAATACCTAAGGATTCGAAAATCCACCATAGCAACCATTTGGAGCATTGGGTGGATACTAAACCAGAGGATGTGCAGAACGAAAAACCACTCTATGAAATGAATGTCAAACCCAAACAACAAAACTTTCCACTTGAAGCAATGAATGCATGACTGTGATATGCAGGATGAAGGAGTGATGCTTGAAGGTATGACTATTAGTCCTCTACCAGGATGACAAGACCATGATAAGACTCCAAGGGGTAGGATTCAAATTACAAAAAACACCAAAGTTTTGTTTGATGCGCACTCATAGATATGGTAATGTGAAAATAAAAAATAATCAAGGAATAAAATGCCTAAGTCATAAAACCAAGGTGGATAAATCATGTGCTATGATAAGGAATCAACCCATAATATGATAGGTTTACAATCCTTAAAGGATTAAGAAAATATTAGATGCCCTTAGTTGTTATCCAATTTATAAAAGGAAAGTCCACAAACTGTATGATGCCCTCAAACCAAAGCTTGTTCTAATTTCATGCTTACAGTCATGAAATTGAACAAGAGAAATTATAGATAAAAATAAATGAAGTCATGTACACACTAATCAAACGAATCTTTTCAAAAACAAAAGATGATAAAAAATAAAAATAAAAATTGCAAGGACGAGGCAATTACAATTTTTTTTATCCCATTAAGATGACATTTTATAATGATAAAATTGACATGAATATTCATCTTCCAACAATTTTCAATCCACAAATTCCACCCCCGACTTGGTGAAGCGACCGACGATAATGACTGGATGGAGAGGGGTTGTATGTGAGTGCATTTTTCGAGTGAGCACCTGGCAGGGGTGACACTTCTTAATTGCTTCGACGCAATATTTAAATATAGATTGAAAAAAATAACCATCTCGCACAATTTTCTAGGTTGTTGCAAGCCCGGATAGATGATCACCACAAGCCTCACTGTGGTAGTCATTTAGGATAGACTCAACTTCTTCGTGAGTTAAAAAATGACATAGGATATTTTCTACTCCTCAACGATACAAATTGTCACCGACGATAATATATTTCTTAGCTTGGTATCGTATAAGTCGTCAGTCATCTTGCGAGAGATCCTGAGGGAACTTCAATGTTTGAAGATAGAGAAAAATATATCCATACTACTGGTTTGATGATGAGATAAAGAAAATGTGCTCATCCGCAAATGAATCAACATGAATAACATCCTCATCTAATCGAGGGAAGTAACATACTAACTCTGCAAAAACTAGTTATTTTTTGGACTTTGTAGAAGGAAAATTGAGATCGAACTCTTGTAGAATGACAATCCATTTATTTTACTTTCCCCCTATGATATGCCTAGTAAGGACATATTGAAATGGATTGACATCTTCAACCACAATATTTTTGCAAAGAAATATATAATGTCATAATCGTTGGACTACGTGATCGACAACCAAAGCTAACTTTTCAACATGAGAATATTTGAGTTCAGGGCTGACTAAGTTTTAGCTAAGATAGTAAATGACGTGCTCATGGAGCTCATCATCCTCTTGAACCAACACCATACCAATCGTCTCTTCATACGTGGAAACATAAATCCATTAATCTCTACCGTATTCTAGAGACTTCAACATAGGCATTGATACCAAGGATTTCTTCAAAGCATTGAAGGATTCCTGGGCTCGCTCATCCCAGATAAAAGGAGTGTCCTTCTTCAAGAGACACATGAAACCCTTTGTAATATTGGCATAGTTCACTATAAACAGTCGTAAAAATTCAGATTTCCTCTTTAAACCTTGAAGCTGGTGAATAGTGCGTGGGGGAGGCAATCGAAGTATTACCTCAACCTTTAACAGATCTACCATGATCCCAGTCTCAGAGACTAAAAATACTAGAAGTTGACCTGACCTAATGAAAAATATGCATTTATGAGGGTTCAACCGAAATCAATAATGGTGACATATTTCAAATACTAGCCAAAGGTGGTTAGGGTAATCCACTCTCTTACTCGAATTTGCCAAAATTATTGAAAAATCCACATTTTTGTGATTTTTCTCTAAAATTTGTAAAATTCGTTTTAACCAAATTCTGAGTTTGGAGGATTTGGTTATATAATTTCCCCTTGGATCATGTATAATTAAGAGTCTCATAGGGCTGAGGAGGAGCCATTATTATCATGAGGTTTTTTTGATGAGAGATTTTTTCTTGTGAGAAAGCTTTAAGGAGTTGTTAGCCACGTAAAAACAAAGTTTTGATCTCAATGAAGAATTGATTGTTCCTGCAACATTGGACACCATATCCATTTGATATTAGCCTTTTTAGCAACACTAAACTCTTGGGAAGGGCCCCTCAGAGTGGTAGGTGTTTCTATATTTTATTTTCTTTGTATATTAGCATTACATTTGGTTTCATTTCTTCTTGCATTATTGTTTAGTTTGAAAGTCATATATTGTGTATTTGCATTCTACAATTAGTTTGTATTATGAAAATTGATTTGTAATAGATAAAACTCAAATCAACACCCTCTCACTCAATGCATTGGTATGTTGCATTTGATTTAGTTCAATCTCTTTCTATATGCTTTCAATTTATGAGTTTTCATGTTACTCTATCTCTGAATTTAATGACTACTTGGTCAACAGTTCAATTGCTTCACACATCGCTTTAATTTTGTATTTTCTTATCCAATCACTCTAATAATTCTTTGTTACTAAAATTTCTACGGAGATGCACTTTCCAAATAGCTCTAAAATTACCTCCAATGGCTTTCATAAACCCACACATTCCCACATTCAATCCTCATAAAGAGTACTATGTTTCCAATGTCTCTTTTTCAGCCAACACATTCTTTTAAACCAAAGATCTTCACTCTTATTACATTATCTACACATCTACCATTGAATTCCCTTTTAATTTCTTTGCTTCATTGATCAAATTTCCCTTTCAAATATGCATCCCAATCCATTCATTACACCTTCCTTTCAATTGTGTCAAAACATATTAAAATAGAGCTTTAGTATTTGTTTGAAAATTTGCATTTGCATGTGTACATTAAAACACAAAAACATATATTTTAAAGTTCACTTATCATTCACAAATCTATGTGTGTTTCTCTTATTATTGTTCTTACTATAGAACACCTTTCCACTCCTTTTTTATATCCTTCATGATTTGATATCATTCCTTGTTTGCTTGAATGCTCTCAAGCACCATAACTAAATGAACATCAATCCATGATTCTAGTTCTTTCCACTTTGTATTTCTGCATTGCCATTCTTTCTCATCCATTTTCATTTCTTTCCATGCTTTCTCATTGTAATCGATGCATTTGATTAAGGACAAAGTTTGAGTTTAGATCTCATTTCATATTACCTAGTTTTTAACCATTTGATTATCTTTTTACTCACTACTGGAATCCATTGAAGGACAAGAAACTTATGTAAGCTACTCACAATTAATCACTCGAACAACACGTTGAGTGCATGAAATATTGTGATATGAGCCTTTATAGCACTAAGTTATTCATGTCTCCGAGTGATTAATCCTTAGTGTTTATCTCCCATAGTTTACATTTAAATTCTGCAGTGTGGGTTTGAAGATTGTTTTGTGGGCTTTAGATTAAGCTCGAATAGGCAACAATTGATCCGGATTTTATGAGCAGAATGAAATGAATACATATTATTAAAATATTTTTAACACAGAAAAACAAAGATACAATATAATTGGTTTTCTATTCAATAAGGAAATAAGTTGAAACTGTAAAATGCAACGAAAAACAAGCTTGTTGGAATGGTGGCGGCTTATCTCTAAGAAGAGATGTGACGGTTGTGCTCATTCATAAGAAGATGATTACAATGAGGCTCTGAAGGAATTTTTACAATAAAAAATAATGTCAAAATCCCTATAAATTCAAAAACCTAACCCTAGGAGATGAAGCACCAAAAGTCATGTGGGCCCCGTTTGGGTATGTTAGTACATCAACTTCCCAGGGTTGTAACTTTTGCATACGATCTATTTTTTAGGTGCACAATAGCCCATTGGAATAGTATCATCTAGGAGATTAATTTTTGGGGCTCAATGAGAGCCTTCAAATATCATTGAGAATATTGATCCCGAAAAACCTTCATTTAGGCCCTCAAAATGGCCTCGGAAGTTAAAAACTGCTAAAAATAGTAAATTGCCAAAATTGACAGAAAATGGTTTTGAGTGAGTTGGAAAAGGTGGGTGGCCACTGATATCAACCTAGATAAATCCTCTCTCCTTAGGAATAAATGGTATCCATTTCATTGAGTTCCCCCATTAGATGATGAAATTTCTGTTGAATTTGGCCTCGGGTGAGCCACTTGCCTTGGTGTAGGAGCTGCCCTACTTTGACGACTCGATAGAGCTGGATCATTTGTTGTCAAGCTCCCTTGATATGTGTGTCCAAAATATGATCATTGGATTCTTGTTTCATGTAGTCAGGGTTGAGCTATGTTGGTGTCAGCTTCTCTTCTATCTCTGAGGTGTCCAATAATGGTGGGAAATATGGCTGAAGGAGAGCCACGTTGAAGACTGGGTGCAGACTAAGGAAAGGGGGAATGTTGAGCTCAAAATAATTTCCACCCACAACCTTGGTGGTGGTGTACATACCATAACTTAATGGGAGAAGCTTCTGATGGGGCCCTGTAAGGCATTCTTTCTGCAAGTGCAACCAAACTTTATCTCCCACCTAAAACTTCTGTGGCACCCGATGTTGATCATGACACTACTTGTACTTGGCATTAGACTTTTGTAGAATATCCTGAACCTACTGGAGGATGTGTGGGTCCGCTCAATGAACCGGGTGGCTTTGTCATATTTTGATGGATCAGGGGATGAGTCAACCGAGGTGGTCACCAGGGGTAGTGAAACATCCATGGGGCCCAATGGTTGGAATCCGAACCCCGCATGAAAGGGGTTGTGGCTAGTTGAGCTATGCAAGGATCGGTTGTAGCTATGTTAGACATAGGGAAGACTCTCATCCCATGTGCTGGGGTGTTTTGAATTGTACATGCATAGAATATGTATGATCATCTAATTGATGACCTCAGTTTGGCCATCTATCTGGGGGTGGAGGGCAGTGGATTTGGTGAGCTTGGTATCCAGCACTGACCAGAGGCTTGACCAAAATATGCTAAAGAAATGACTGTCATGGTTTTAGATAATGGTTTGTGGGATCCCAAAATTTACCCATACTCGTTCAAAGAAGAACTTGGTAGTGGCTTATGCTGTGATTTTCTTCTTGTAGGCGACTAGAATTTCCATCTTGGAAAGGAGATACACAACCACAAAAACATAGTCATTTCCCCTCTTGGTGGACGAGAGGCTCAACATGTAGTCCATTGAGATGGATTACCATGTCCTGACAGGAGTAGGAAGAGGGGTGTACAGGCCCTATTTCTTAGTGGTCAGTTTGGCAATAGCGCAGGCAGCGTAGGGCCTGATATACTTGTCGACATCCTATCGAAGTTTCAGCTAGTAGAAATGTTTCTGCAACACTGCCACTGTATTTTCAATGCCAAAGTGTCATGCCACCCAACTGTAGTGAGCTTCCCAAATCATATTTGCATGCTCTCTTAATGGAATGCAAAGATAGCCCAAATGACACAACAACTCATCTTGAAGATGGAAATTAGTGACCATTGAGTTGGTGCCCAATAGTTGGTAGGTGGTGGAGAAGTCAGAGTGTGTCTCATAAAGGTGGGGCCATCTAGAGGTCTCATGGCCACAAGAGTCTAGCACCATGGTGAGTGACGTGACTGGAGGTCGACTGAGGCAATCAGAAAATTGGTTGGTACTTCATGTTTTATACTTGATGTTGAGGTGGAAATGTTGTAATTATGTTGACCACTTTTGATGGAAGTCATTCTACAATTTTCCTTGGGTCTGCATGGACTGTAGTGGCTTGTGATCAGTGTGGATGACTGTCTCCTTACCAAGAATGTAATGTCTCCACTGGCGACAGGCTTGCATAATGGAGTACATTTATTTGTCGTAAGTAGGGTACTTACAGACAACATATGATATGCCTCACTATGATATGCCACGGGGTGGTCGTGTTGAGTGAGAACGATGCCCACAACATAGTCTAAAGCATCTGTCTTGATATCAAAGGGATGTTGTGTGTCTGATAATGAAAGTATTGTGGATGAGCACAAATGCTTCTTCAAGTTGTTGTTCCTGAGTGTGTACTTAAGGCTCGAAAGTACAGTGTCAAGGCATCCGAAAGTGGTTAGGATAGGGAGAAGGGAGGGGGTCAACCTTCGGAGAAAGAAACTAACTGATATTTCTTCATTGGGGTTGTCTAGCTTCGAACTGTTCCTGAATATTTATGTCTCGTTCAATGGCTGCCCATGATTGTTCCAGTTCAACCCGGTTAGTTGTTGTTTTAAGGATACTGTTGAAAAGGTTTAGGGCGATGTGTGTTTGGTTCAATAGTCCGGGTTCGAGGTTAGGTTGAGTTGGTGTAGGGACTGTCATGGGGGAACTGTAAAGATATAAAGACTTTTAAGAAATATTAAGTGTTGTCTCAGTCTGCTCTTTGAAAAAGAGAACTTACAATTGCAGAAAAAACATATAGATGCAAATCTAAGGCTCGTTCCCGTAACTGTATCATATTGTTATAAAAGGGGTGAGATAAGAGAAAAACATTAATCCATTTACAAAGTAAAGTTCCAACTAGTGGAAAGTTCACGACATAAACGGAAGAGGAAAATATGTCAGAAAATAACCAATGTAACGAAGAATATATGTAGAATTCTGAAAATGCAGATTGGTCTTACACAACTGATAGCTGGTGCAGAGGAAAGGCAATAAACATTTGCAGAAAACCCAAACCCTTTCGTTACAGTAGTGGTTGTACTAAAGTGTAACGAAGCCCATCAGTTAGAGGAAAACAAAATGTAATGTAGTCGTAATGGATTAAGGAAGACATAAAGAGATGGTAAAGACAAACACATAAACGAAATCCAAACAGTTTTAACACAGCTAAAAGAGAAGAAAACATGCTGAAAAAATCGACTCAGTCGCAAATAAACATCTTTTTTATTACTCCAATAATGGCTTACACAATAACTCAGCAATTACAATGAATCTCTCTTGACAAAGATTTTTCTGTGTTGCGCTCATGCGCCCCCCCTCTTTTTCTGTTACATACGGCAGTCTTAAAAAGAAAAAAAAAAAAACTCTTGGTGTTACAGAAATCTGAAACGGTTTTCCTTCTCCGACTGCGATTGCCAGGTGCCTCTGCCCGCACTTCGAACGGTTACTGACTTAGGGCAGCTTGTGAACGCCTTTGGCTAGCTGTGCATAATCTGGGCGATACACTTGACAGAATCGCAGATATCTGTCATCCTCCAGCAACGCCTCATTTCCATATCGCAATTAGATTACAATCATTTCAATATAAGACTGTAAGGACTCGGTCATGGGGTCACAACAGATGGATTCATGCTTGCAGCTTTGCTTTAATATGAAAGATCTTTCTCATATGGGTGACCCAGCTTTTCGGATAGCTTACTTGTATGCAAAAGCTTTCTCGAAGCGTTTTAGAGAGTTTTGACCGAAATTAGTCCAAGCTGAGTCCCTTGCTGGTACATAATGCCGCTGATCATATAGGGGCACCATATTCTGAAGGCTATCATAGTATACAAGGGCCAACAACTCGTGTACCTGGCTCTGATGCTCTGGAGATTTTGCTAAAGCCAAACTCATTAATGAACAACGTCTGCTTCGTCTTCGACTAATTTCCACCCTCTGAGTTAAATTACTTTGCTTCTTCCACTCCACCACATTTATGTGTTTACTCCCATCATTTAACATCAAGTCTACCTCCTCGTCATAGATATTTGCAAGTTTCTACAAGCTCTCAAAACGCAGTGGATTGTATAATAGATCAAATTTGAAAAGATTAGCATTTTGTTGCAAGCGTGCTGGAGTAGCAACAGCAGACTCGGCATGCACAGCTAGATACTCAGGAACTTTTACTGTGCCAATTAAAAGATCCGTTTGATGGTGATTTGCACATTCGTCCAACGTTCATATTATTTGCATCACTCGGTACTTTAACCCATCAGCTTTCATATTGTTTATGTCTCCCACTGTGCGTTTAACGAACTAGAAGTCCATAGAATACAAATCCGCGTTGGATGGAGAAAACGCAAATGGATTTTCGCCAACAGTTTCAACAGACTCATCCAGTCTTCGACGCTTCTGGTTTTTGTTGAAAAGATTGTCCATTGTCCATTATCCAGACTCTTGAATTGATGCTTCCTGGGAGCCACATCCATTAACGAACAAGATGCAATGAATTCCGAATCTTCACCTTTATCGACATGAACATCACGTTTTATTATAGCAACTGAGGAATATGAGCCAATGATCTGCAGTCCCTGCTCAAACTTAATATCTCGCACAGGAAAAGGAAGCTTCCGAGGACCAGACGAAGTATCGGAAGCCATGGAAGAATCCTCCTCATTGCCTGGAATTCTTGACGCTCAACAATCATAAATTGGATATTTCTCAGGAGCCTCGAACTTTTCTTCTGCTGCTGGTCAACATCAAACTGGCTGGTTGTATTTTTATGACCGCAGCTATCTACAGTCATCGAAATATATTGTCCACCCGGACTCGGAGATCTCACCATCCCTGGTGTCTGGGTCTTCACTTTTCAAATATTGGTATGGATCAGCAGAAACAGGTCTTAGCTCAATACCCTCCATATTATTACTCGACATAGAGGCTGTCAATCTGCTGCTATCACGTTTCCGCAGATTCTCGGAAGCAAACTCTGCTAAAAAAAAAAACGCTTGATACAGCCAAAGTGGACGCACAGATATGAAGAGAGAATCAATATGACCTAGCCGGAGCACGTGGAGGCTCAACATCGAGCGATGCAATGCAAAAAGATCTTATTAGGCAATAAAGAAATGGTGATGCCTCTCACTGGTTTCGATAAGTATGGAAACGGCTTGTCTTCGGAGAATTCTGCAACTGCTAGACGCGCGACCGTTACTACTCTTTCAAACGCTTCTGTCAATGCTGTTGTTTCTTTGATTATTCTCTGACCTCGTTTCTGACCTTTTTTCTGCCGGTCTGGATAAGGGTTTTAGAGTAACGGCTCTTGGCGCACAAAAACCCTAATTTGCCTCACGTCAGTATGAAGAACCAGTGTAATGCTCTTGGTGTCGGGAGATATGGTCCAATTCCATGTTTAAAAACATATTTCCGACTCCCAGCATTTCGTTTAAATATCAAACACCAATAGCTATTAAACTTTTTTGTTCAGATCCGGGCAGCTTCCTTCATCTCTGGCATTTCTAGAGCAAAATTTGTTTTATCGTTAAACAGAACCACGGGTAAAAAATCATCATTAGTAGTTCTACGCCGACATTTATCAAAAACTGTTGTTGCTTCCTGGAACAAATTTCCCGTTTGGAAGACGCTGATCACCTCTAGGAAAATCAATCCATTCTGGGGTGTCCGAATTCATTTCCCATAAAATTTAGATACCCCTCGCCACCTAAACCCATTGTGACAAGCAGGATCATCTTGTGAAGAGCTATTCCACGATCTATGGCTGGAGTTGAAGGCTGATCGATTGCCATAAAATCGTACATATCCTTGTCCATGCGCCAAAAGGCTATCACCAACCAGAGCTTGATCACGACTCTCGTGTATATACAATATCGCCCATCCATTCAYGGATAYTATCTGTGTCAACGATGCCATTTGAAGCAAACATCCATACAACACTTTCTCGCAGTTGACTTGATGAGAAAGCCAAAAATTCAAACCTTTTATTGCCTATCACAATGCCATCACAACATGCATTCTCACTTTATCATCACAGTCTAGAAGTCGACCTTTAAGCCCAGACAAAATTTTAGATGCTTCAGTTCCAAAAGGGTTTGCCAAAAAAAACACTCCTTTGCATACTCCACAGCAGCCAGCCTTACTTCAACAGTCTTGTCAGATAATCTCTTCAAGAACTCAGCGAATAGTTGATGATATTCATGTGCAACATGCTGCCCAGGTAATGCAAACAACCTACCTTCAACCGAACATCCACCTGGTGTGTCAGTAATTCTTGGGTTAAATTCGGAATTTCGGCCAAGAGCATCTGAGAAGCACATTGATAAATTTCAAAAAATAATCTTATGATAATCTTCTAGATCACTTCTAGCAGTCTTGTCCTCAACATAACTGAAGTTAAAAATCGTTGAACAAAGGGCTCCAGTTTTTCAGCACAGTGTTGAACCACAGATATCGCAAGCTTACGTGCAGCAGGAGATACATTCCTACTATCTTTCAAAAGGTTGTGAAGAATCACATCCAATAGTGCTTGTGAGATATCGCCCCTTTCTTCCAAAATCAATTCCATTATTGCTGTCATATTCTGTAAAACACTTGGCGGGTGATCTTCTCTCACCACAGCAAAGAAAACCTGGAACATTTCCAAAACTAGATCTTCACAATATATGTCCAACCTTATGACGCAACACCTCTTTTTTGCGATTGTCTCCAGTATGCTAACCCTCCTTGCAAAAGGGCCTTCCGTCTCATCCAATTCTTCAAAAATACTCACAAAAAGCTTGAAAATGTCCTTCAACACATCATCACTCAGACAGAGAGCTACTGCATTCTCAGGCAGCACAGTCAATTTTGATATCTGTTACAACACAAGTCATCAAAGGCTTGTTGTTAGGACAGGCCCACATAATTTTTTCCTTACTTTACTGGTGAGGCCCAAGAAGCTCTGAAGTTTAGTGAGTGTGGTTGGGGTTGTCCAGTCACGGATGACCTCGATATTTGTTGGATCGACATACACACCATGTTGATCAATGATGTAGCCTAAGTAATGGACCATGTCCATGTCGAAGGAGCATTTTTCCAAGTTTGCATATAGTTTGTGTTGTCGCAGGGTGTGTAGAACCTATTGAATATGCTGCAAGTGTTCCTCCCAAGTCTTATTGTAGATGAGGATGTCATATAGATACACCACTACAAAATTATTGGTGAAATTTCATAGGATATCATCCATCATCCTCATAAAAGTTTCTGGAGCATTTTTCAAACCAAAAGGCATGACCAACCATTCAAAGAGACCTTCTTTTGATTTGAAGGCAGTCTTCCATACATCATTTTGTTCTATTGGGACCTGGTGGTATCCAGACTTCAGATCAATCTTACAGAATTATTTGTCCCCTATGAGTTGATCAATGAGGTCGTCGATTCAGGGAATCAGGTACCAGTTTTGGGCTGTGATTCTATTCAGGGACCGATAATCAATGCAGAGTCACCAGGTCCCATCCTTCTTCTGCACCAGCATGATTGGACTCCCACAAGGCAATGTACTGGGACGTATGTGCCCCTTGTGGAGAAATTCTTGGATCTACCTCTTGATATCGTGGTTTTATAACAGATATCAGAGGTAGACTAGCCCACTCGGTAGTGGTGCACCTAGGGTCAGATCGATGGAATGCTTGACCTGAAAGTGAAGAGGTATATCGATAGGAGAGGAGACGATATCTGATTATTCTTTCATGACCTTAACCACTTTCTTCTGTTGTGTGGAGAGATCGGTCGTGGAGGCCCTGTATGTGGATGCAATATTTCACTCACTCTGAGAGTGAACCATGAAGGAAACAAATTTATTGGCCTGAGAGATGACCTTCCTGCATTGCGTGACATGGACTAAGGAAATAACACTAGGAGGGACTTCCTCAGGTATCTTGTATAGTTTCCTATTCAAAGTAATAATAACACTACGAGGCCTAGACTCATATACAGCATGATGTTTCCATAAATAAGGTTGGCCCAAAATAACATTACAAACTTTGAGAGGAAAAACATCACACAATACCTCATCTTTGAAGGGCTTGATGCCATATGACAGTCGACACTGTGGGCTGACATGATGATCAATTCCTTGGTAGAGCAATCCAATGGTGTAGGGTTGTGGGTACGACATTGTCGATAGGGCCAGTAGCTTGATGACCTCTACTGAGATGAGGTTCTTCTAGCTACCCCTATCAATAATGAAGTGCAGTTGGGTGCCTTTTACCCATATATGTGAATGGAAGAGGCACTCTCCTTCTTCTGGTTCGTCTGGTTCACCGAGCTAGAACTTGGTGGTAGCAACGGTGGCACTTGGTCCCACGTCAATGATTCATCTTCACCTTTCTGGTTCTGACTCAGAGTCATAACCTACATCTGATTCAAAGGATTTCACTTGGTGTGCAAGGTATGGAAGATATTTTTGAACTCTAGCACTGCTTGGTATACAAGTCGTCATAACTTCCAACAGGGTAGTATTATTCCTTAATAGAATCCCTGAAGGATTCCCAAGTGGTCACGACTGTAAATAATGAGATTTCCTCTATTTCCTTTTTCTCACAGAAAGTTTCCCACTAGTCTTTGACATGGGGAATGGATTTGAGGAGTGAAAAAGTGATATTTTCTCTATTCGAAAAGTTATGGATATAAAAATACCCTTCTAGTAGATTCAACCACTTGTCTACAACATCTCTGTCTATACAACTTTAAAATATAGGAATATCAAAGTTTATTTGTACCTTGAAGGGGGAGATGCCTCTGCTCGAGGAAGATGCATCGCCTGTTGGTAGCCGCCAAAGTATTTGCACAAAAATATCCATCATTTCATTCATTTGCTGCATGAGGGCTTCCTCAAGAAACATTTTGAAAGGATCCCCTATCCCATCATATTTATTTTCTCTTTCCATGAGAGGTCACTTGGGCATGCAAGAGATTTTTTCCTCAAGAGAAACAAGCTCGATACACAATTCTTTGTACCCTAACCTCATTGGGGACACGCATTAAGACAATAAGGAGAAGACCGCTCTGATACAATTGATCATGATTTTATGAGCAGAATGAAAATAATACATATTATTAAAATATTCTTAACACAGAATAACAGAGATACAGTATAACTGGTTTTCTATTCAATAAGGAAATAAGTTGAAACTGTAAAATGCAATGGAAAACAAGCTTGTTGGAATGGTGGTGGCTTATCTCTAAGAAGAGATGTGAAGGTTGCACTTGTTCGCAAGAAGATGATTACAATGAGTCTCTGAATTCCTTTTTACAATAAACAGGAATGTCAAAAACCGTATACATCCAAAAACCTAACCCTAGGAGATGAAGTGCCAAAAGTCATGTGGGCCTCGTTTGGGTAAGTTAGTACATCAAATTCCTGGGGTCGCAATGTTTTCATATGATCTTCGTTTTAGGCACACAATATCCTGTTAGAAAGGTACCTTAGAGGAGATTCATTTTGGGGGCTCAATCAAATAATTTTTTTTATCATTGAGAATCTCAATCCTGAAAAACCTTCATTTAGGCCCCCAAAATGGCCCTGGAAGTTAAAAACTGCTAAAAATAGTAAATTGCCAAAATTGCCAGAAACTTGTTTTAAGCAAGTTGGAAAAGGTGGGTTGTCACCGATATCCACCTGGATCACCAATATTGCATTTATTTTTCTTTCACATTGAAGCTTACGATCCCTGGTTGATAATTTAATGTGGGAATTAATAATGCATATATTTAGCCTCACGTTTTTGGTGTCATTGTCGGGGAGGTGCTAAAGGGATTAGAGAATAGGTAGGTTTCTTTTATTTTTCAAAATCCTTGATTGTTCCTTTCTTGCAAGGGTGTTTATTTTCATGCAATTGTGTTTATTTTTCATGCAAGTGTGGTGTGATTTTAAGGATGAACTAAGGGTGGAGAGAAGATGGTAAGACGTGAGAGAAGAGCCCACGCATCCACTTTAGTGGGGTTTCTCCAAAGTTAGGTTTTCCTCTTCCTTTAAGTAGTTAGATTTTGTTTTATTAACATTTTTTATATATGATAAGAGAAGATAACTTGTGTGAACATATAACTTGGTGACAACGGGGTCCTAGTATCATGGTTGTGCTTTGAGTATATAATTGTTTTTCTTACATTTTATTTTAGTTTGCTTATTTTTATTTCTTTAGGACTTTTAAAAAAAAAATTGGGCACTGTAAGAACCCCCTCTACACTAATCCATGTGTGAAACAGGACCCATCAACCAACAATAAGGACTCAAATGTGATCAAGAGTTTGGAAGAAATCCCTCCATCTTAGAAGTAGCTGGGATCTCAATCTCTGCCTCGCAGAAAGAACAAATCTTGACAACAATCAATAACTTAAATGTCACTCCACATCCAGAAGAAGATCTAGAAGTATCCTTTGATTCCCTTTGCCAATATATCTAGGAGATAAAAGAACCATGGACTACATTCGATGGAGAGCCACCATTAGAACCTGAGATCGAGGAGATTTTGATATGCCTTTATAAAGATCCTAGATGCACCGACGAGACTCATTATTCAAAAGAAGATTATCTGCTTGACATGACAAATGGAGACATTCAGAGTGGTATAAATGAGGAACTGAACCAAGAACATCATGATTATACTGAACATTGGTTCGAGACAACAACCAAATTGAACCACCACTCTCTTCTTCAACAACTCTTCACATCATCATCAAATACTTGGTTCTTCGTACTTTCGTATGCATTAAAGATTCTCTTTCAAACCCAAGTATGAATGTATTTATACACCTTTTAAGAACATGGTTACACTGGAAATATTCTTACATGTGAAATACAATTTCATGTTCTTAGATAGGATAGAGTAAACGTTGCATGTTAGTTAACCTAGTTCTAAATAGATGCAACAAATTTTCATTTTTATTTTCAAATAAATGAAATGATATGAAGATAATATTGGTCATATAACATCAAAAACCAAAACAACTTAAGATATTTCTTCTTCTTATTGCATACATATTTCTGACTATTAATACTAACAATTGCTCATAAGCCTAATATTAAAAATAATATGGGGATTTGCAAAATCTTTAAGGTCTTCATAATGATGCCCATAGGTAACTTGTACATCCTAGTTTCATATCAGAATTTGTTATTTATACATTCTTATCAAATAGTACCAGGATAGTGAATGGCAATTCTACGTGTGAGGGAACAAAATATTATATGGAGAAGATGAACCTGGGGACTAGAGGCACCTTTAGTTCATTCTCTTATGGCCTCATCCACCACATTAAGTAATTTTGACCATGATATGTCTTTCGACTAATCTCAATACATAAGTCTATTTTTCATATGAACAATATTTTATGGGTAATCTATAAAACATATTCCAACCCAATACCATCCCATCCTCTAAAAAGGTTTTCAAAGATACTTCCCTATTCACCCATGAGAAATCTATCTATAAATTCTATCTTAAGGGTAAATATTGGGACAAGAGCCTTTGATGGAAAATGGGTGTAAGAGGCTAACCCGTCAGGATAGTGAAAAGGTTTGCTAGCAATGGGTACCATCCTATGCTATAATTAGGAAAACCCATCAGTGTACTAAACAATCTTGTGGGAAATGGGGCATTCTTCATGGGAAGGATATCTCTTAGATTTCAAAATTACCCCCTCGGAGTACTGAATAGGCTTGTTGGAAATGGGTTCTTATTTTGATGTATTTCATTATTCCTAATATATATTTGTCTAACCACTATTACCCACTCCACACTCTATTATGCATTATCACAACTACTCATTAAACCCTCCATATTCACTCCACTTGTCATAATTAACAATATATTGTGATGATAACACCAAGTAATGAAAAGGGAATATGTGGTATAAACACACAAAGAAACATTTATAGTGTCTTCTCTTTGTACATCATAAAACATTATTAAGTCTTCTCAAAGAGGATGAAATCATTGTTTCCTTGCAAGATACCAGATATATAAAATATGCAGAACATAAATGAAATGCTAGAAATGACAGAATGACAGTAAAATATCCAGCATAATCTTCACAATACACAGAAATGATATACGAAATAACAACATAAATAGCACTTTGATTCAGATAGCAATGTTCACAGGCCTCTTCGAGGGGGCAACCTCCAGTCGAGCAGTGCTCTATTACAATAATCTCCAAGCTAGGGTTCTCATACCCTCGCCTCTTATTTATACTAAATATGTCTATTAAAAGAAGCATCTAGAGGAAGATCCTTCTAGAGGCAGAAGCTTCTACTAGGTCTTCTTACATCCACCTTATTCTATTTTATTGAAAGGCATTATTAATATTGACCTTTATTACATCCGAATACATTGATCTACCTATGTGCGGGTTAGGACCTTAACATGTCCGCCCCCTTAAAAATATCCCTATCCTCAAGGCTTGAGATGTGGAAATTGTTGCAGAATGGTAGTTGGTTCCCAAGTGGCATCTGCTGGAGTCATGTCTTTCCATTGTAATAGCACTTCCTTGATGGTTCTCTGATGTAGGCGACGCTCATGCTGGTCCAAAACTACTTTTGGTTGTAGCCAAATGGAGCCTTCTTCAGCTAACTCTGGAAGGTTGGTTTGAATTTGGCACCTAGTTCCAATCACCTTCTTCAAGCATGAAACATGAAAAACAGGATGTAGCTTTGACTGACTGGATAGAGTTAACTGATATGCGACTTGTCCCACATGCTTGAGAATTGTGTAAGGGCCATAGAATTTGGGTCCTATCTTCTGACAATGCTCGGCCTTGAGGGAAGTTTGCTTATATGGTTGCAGTCTCAGAAACACCTGATCCCCTTCTGCAAATTGACGTTCAGAGCGACCTTGATCTTCTTGCTACTTCATTCTATTCTGTGCCATGACCAAGTTCTCTTTAAGGGTACAAAGGATGTCCTCTCGAACGGTAAGTGTTTGGTCAATCGCTTGGACCTTCGAGGTACCCGGTAAGTATGAGAGAACTGAAGGTGGATTTTGTCCATATACTCCTTCAAAGGGAGTCATGCGAGTGGATGTATGGTATGTAGTGTTGTACCACCATTCGGCGAGGCGTAACCATTGAACCCACTGGTGTTGTTTTTCAGACGCAAAGCACCTCAGATATGTTTCCAAACACTTGTTGACAACTTCCGTTTGACCATCCGTTTGGGGATGATAAGCTGAGCTGAGATGCAATTGTGTGCCTTGTAGCTTAAACAATTCTTGCCAAAAATTGCTTGTGAAAGTTGGGTCTCGATCAGAAACAATAGAGTGCGGCATTCCATGTAGCTTGAATACCTGGTCCATGAAAATTTGAGCCAGCGTGGATGCAGTAAATGGGTGGGAAAGAGCGCAGAAATGAGCATACTTGGAGAGGCGATCCACCACCACCATTATGATTGATTTATTCCCCGATTTGGGTAGGCCTGTAATAAAGTCCATAGAGATATCCTTCCAAATAGCAGGGGGAATCAGAAGCAGATGGAGGGTGCCTGGGGATTTGACTGTTTCTCCCTTGTTGCGTTGACACACCTCACATTCAACGACAAAATTACGGATGTCCTGTTTCATACCCTCCCAGAAAAAAGAGTGTTTGACTCGGTCATATGTTTTGGTGAACCCTGAGTGCCCGACTTTGGGTGTATCATGAAGCTCAGAAAGCACCGTGGATTTGAGCTTGGATTGTTTACTTAAATACAAGCGACCTTTATATCGAAGCTCATCTTGGAGCCAGGAGTATCCTAGGGGAGCCGGAGCCTTGTTCTGTAGTTACTGGATCATATGCGAACTTTTGGGATCTTGAAGCCATTCCTGGTGCACAACTTGGAGCCAATCAGGTACAATGAAGGAAAGAGAAAAAAGAGATCCTTCGTCTTCATATTTTCGGGACAGTGCATCCACCACGACATTGTCTTTTCCCTTCTTGTAAATGATCTCATAGTCATATCCAAAGAGCTTAGTCACCCATTTTTGTTGTTCCTGGGAGGAAATGCATTGGTCCATAAAGTACTCGAGGCTTTGATGGTCTATCTTAATTTGGAAGCATTGCCCCAAGAGATACGGACACCACAAATCAACGGCATGTATAATCCCAAACATTTCTTTTTCATAAATGGGTTTGCCCAGATTCTTTTTAGACAGTTGCTTGCTAGTGAAGGCCAATGGTCGACCCTCTTGCATAAGGACAACACCAATTCCTTTCCCTGAGGCATCACATTCCAACACAAAAGTCTTTGTGAAGTCGGGAAGCGCCAGAACCGGAGTGGTGCACATGGCCATCTTCAAGGTTTGAAAAGCTTGAGCAGTTGCTGGAGTCCAAATGAAAGAGTTATTTTTGAGGAGAGCCGTGAGAGGTGCTGCAATCTTTCCATAGTTCTTAACGAACTTGCGGTAATACCCTGTGAGGCCCAAAAATCCGCGCAATCTTTTGAGGGTCTTTGGGTGCAGCCAGTCTTGCATAGCTTCAATCTTTCTCGGGTCCACCCTTACGCCATCCTTTCCCACTAGATGACCCAAGTATTCTACTTCAGAGGCACCAAAAGAACATTTGGACTGTTTCAGGAAAAGCTAGTGCTGAGAGAGTAGGTGGAGAACTTGATCCACATGATTAAGATGGTTTGTCCAAGTTTTGCTATATATGAGGATATCATCAAAGAAAACTAAGACAAAATGATGGAGAAAAGGGCAGAAGACATGGTTCATGAGGCTCTGGAAGGTGGAGGGGGCGTTACACAAGACAAAGGGCATGACAAAAAACTCATAGTGTCCCTCATGAGTGCGAAAGGTCGTCTTGGGAATGTCGGCCTCTTTCATGCGTATCTGGTAATAGCCCAAGTGAAGATCAAGTTTGGTAAAGAATTGGGTGCCACTCAATTCATCCAAAAGTTCATCAATGACTGGAATGGGAAATTTGTCTTTGATGGTTAGTTTGTTGAGAGCACAGAAGTCAGGACACATTCTCCAAGAACCTTCTTTCTTCAATACCATGACGAATGGAGAGGAGTAAGGGCTCGTACTAGGACGGATGACTTCGGCAGTAAGGAGTTCTTGGACCATTTTTTCAATTTCATTTTTTTGTGCAAAGGGGTGGCGATATGGACGTATATTGGGGGGAAGGCTTCTTGGGACAAGGGGAATGGAATAATCATGGACACCGCGGGAAGGGGGAAGTCCTTGGGGAGTTGAAAATACTGTTTGATGTTTAGAAAGGAGGGCTTGGAGGTCTTGGGGCACTGGTGGTGTCTTTGTGGCTTGTATGGCATGGAGTTGGGCAATGACACCCGAATGACCTTTTTTGAGCAGTTTTTCCATGCGATGAGAACTGATGATCTCAGGTGAACCAACAGTGATGCCTCGAAATTTATATTGGTGGCCTCCTTGGTCGAATTGCATGGTTAAGTTCTGAAAATCCATGAGAATGGAACCCAAAGTCCTTAGCCAGTCTGTGCCCAACACAATGTTGCAACCGCCCATGTCAATCTCAAACATATCAGATTTGAGGTGGTAGTCGCCTATTTGGAGACACACATTTTCACAGCACTTGCCACATTTCATAGAACCACCATTAGCAATCATGATTTGGAAATTGTTGACAGCATGGATGTAGCAATGGGTTTCTTGGGAAATGCGGCGATGAATAAAATTGTGGGTGCTGCCACTATCAACCAGAATGATGAACTTTCTTTTCTTGATGTAACCAATTAACTTGAGGGTTTGGGGGGCAGAGAAGCATGTGAGAGAATTGAGAGAAATAATCGGTTCCACTTTGGGAGGGTCGGAGGGAGGGATTATGTCAGAGATTTCTGGTGACTCGGGAATAGGGGAAGTGTCATCATCGTCTTCTTGAATATCCTCAGAGATGGCCATAAAGAGCTTTTGTTCCTTACATTTGTGGCCTGGGAAATATTTGTCATCACAATTATAAAAGAGGCCTTTGAGTTTGCGTTCAGCCATTTCATCCCTGGTCAATTTTGGATTTTTAATGGGGCAGAGGGAGTAGTGGGGTTTACTGGTTTAGGGTGTTGGATAAAGGAAGGCTTACAGTTTTGAGAGGAAACAATTTTTTGTGCTTCTTTAGCCTTTTTGGTAGCCTCCACCCAAGTTGTAGGTCGAGCCATGAGGACATGGGCCCTAATCTCCTCCTTGAGGCCACTGATAAAACACTCTCGAAAGAAAGCATCAGTCATGCCCTCTGTTCAAAAATCCAGATGCTCAAATGCAGCTATGAAGTCTTCGACTATGCCTGATTTCTTCAATTTTGTCAAACGGCCCAAATGGTTGGTGTCAGTGTCAAAGCGTTCATAAAGCTCAGCAACAAATTGGGTCCAAGCAATATATCCTTGACGGGAAGTTTTTCTCCATTGCCACCATTGCCAACGTTCTTGATCTAGATGGAGAACACCATACCAGAGTTTGGCCAAGTCATCTGTAATGTTGTAGAGAGAGAAATAATGTTCCATTTGTGTGACCCAACCAGTGGGGTCTGAGCCATCAAATTTGGTTACATCCACCCGTGGAAGGCATATGTCCCTTTGAAAGTGATCGGGTTGAAAGGAATGGGAAGAAGTTTCACCTTCAGTCTTTTTATGTGCATTAGGAAAAGAGTCATCGAGAGGGATTTTGAGTTTGGTGCAGAGTGATACAAAGATAGATTCAAGTTCGTGTTTGACTTTCGCCATTGCAGACTGCACAGCTACATTGACGGATGTATTTATGGAGGAATTTATGGAGGCATCACGGGAGGCAATAGTAGCACTGAGTTGTTGCACTTCTTGTTGGGTCTTAAGGAAACTAGATTCCAAGGTGTTGAAGCGAGAATCTAGTTCTTGGCTATGGGTATGGGCCATGATGATGGGTGAAATGGAAAGGGAGCGAGCGTGGTTAGAATTTTTTGCAGAAAAATGATATGGATGAATGTGACAAGGGGGAAGAGATGAGTCTAATGGAATAGGTCTCAAATAATGGTGAAAAAATGGGAGCAGGTGGGGTCAGAAATTTTTGCCGAAAAATGATATGGATGAATGTGACAAGGGGGAAGAGATGAGTCTAATGGAATAGGTCTCAAATAATGGTGAAAATTTTTCCAGACTCATTTTCTTTTTTTTGTTTTTTTTTATAGCTGCGGGGTTATACTTTGGTCTGAAGAATGCTGCAGTGCTAAAATCCCCAAATTCTGAACCAGAGAGTATTTACTTAGCAACGCCAACACATATACGCGTCAATAGATCTCGGTGGTTTAATTTGTTTATGTTGTTTTTTATGTTCCCCAAGGGTTAGGTATTCAAGGGTTCTACAAACAAGGGTTTGCCTTGTGCTATAGCTCTCTGATATACGTGTGGGGTCCAACAGTAGTACTTGGACCAATATCTCAGGGCACTAACTAAGGAGGATAGATTGTACCCTTAGCCGTACTACCCGACTACCCAGGTACTAGAGAGTATCTTCCCGAGTGCTGTTCTCGGTGACACTATAGCAGTCCGACGGCTGATAGGTTTATCTAAAGAGGGCTTCAGGAAGTCTAGGTCGATCCGTACACAAGTGTTGTCTAATGCGCTACCACTCGAAGGGGTACCAACAAGGGTTACAAGGGTGGCCAACAGATGTGCGCTTAAGAACCACTTGTATTTCCTGCGTGTATGAATCCCTCAACTGCGGGTTTATGTGCGTAACGACAGATCTATGTGGCTTAAAGACGTCGGAATACGTCTCTACCCTGAAAAACAAATACCGACAATTTCTTCCAAGGAAAGTGCTCTGATACCGCTTGAAAGATACCAGATATATAAAATATGCAGAACATAAATGAAATGCTAGAAATGACAGAATGACAGTAAAATATACAGCATAATCTTCATAATACACAGAAATGATATACGAAATAGCAACATAAATAGCACTTTGATTCAGATAGCAATGTTCACAGGCCTCTTCGAGGAGGAAACCTCCAGTCGAGCAGCGCTCTATTACAATAATCTCTAAGCTAGGGTTCTCATACCCTCGCCTCTTATTTATACTAAATATGTCTATTAAGAGAAGCATCTAGAGGAAGACCCTTCTAGAAGCGGAAGCTTCTATTAGGTCTTCTTACATCCACCTTATTCTATTTTATTGAAAGGCCTTATTAATATTGACCTTTATTACATCCGAATACATTGATCTACCTATGTGCGGGTTAGGACCTTAACATTCCTATCCAAACAAAGAACCACAAAGTAAATATTGGTCTTAAAATTGATATAAGATAGAGAGTATAAATGCGTCCAAGTTTGTACGATGTTAAAAACCAAATATCAATATAGCATAGAAGAACCTCAGAAAAAGTACTCAACGCCTTGGAAAATAGATAATTTTAGATAATAAGCCTCTTCGAGGGGGAAACCTCCTTTTACCCCACTTAAATGTTCAAGTACAAGATGATTCAAAATGACAATGTCTCCTTGGTATATATAGGAGACTAGGAGGTATAATTACAACTAATAATAATTACAACTAGGAGACTAGGAGGTATATAGATTAGTATATCATCAAAAAATACTAACACAAATTTTCGAAGGAAGGGCTTGAAAATAGAATTCATCAACCCTTGGAATGTGAAAGGTGCATTTGTAAGGCCAAAAGGCATGACCAAAAATTCATAATGGCCTTCATGAGTTCAGAACGTTGTTTTTGGGATATCTTCTTCCTTCATTCTGATCTGATGATACCCTGAACGAAGATCCAATTTTGTGAAATAGATTTCTCCATGTAGTTCATCTAACAATTCATCAATGACGGGAATGGGAAACTTATCTTTAATAGTGATCTTGTTGAGCTCTCTATAATCTGGACACATACGCCATGAGCTATCCTTCTTGAATACCATTACCACTAGTGCAGAGTAAGAACTTTGGCTAGGTCTAATAATGCCAGCCTCTAACATTTCTTCAACCATGCACTCACTTTCACTCTTCTGGGTGTAAGGGTATATGTATGGCCTGATGTTAGGAGGAACACTCCCAGGAATTAGGTGAATTTCATGATCATGATTTCAAGTGGGTGGAAGACCTTTGGGAATATCTTCAAATACTTTGGAATGCTTATCA
>ML779568.1:1574028-1604421 GCA_009831015.1 Picea engelmannii
GCCTCCAGAGCCTCATTGTAACCATCTTCTTGCGAATGCGAGTAGCCATCACATCTCTTCTCAGAGATAAGCTGCCACCATTCTAGCGAGTATTTCACTCTGTATTTTTACAGTCTCTGTACATTTATTTCATTAATAGAAATTGTGTATTACTGTATCTCTGTGTTTATGGTTGCATATCTGATATATTTTTGTTATATTACTGGATATACGCGATATCTCTGTGCATTTCCTTATTATATCTCCGCTCTCATTTCGTGCCGAAAATAATCCGGATCAGAACCTCCTTTTACCCCACTTAAATGTTCAAGTACAAGATGATTAAAAATGAAAATGCCTCCTTGGTATATATAGGAGACTAGGAGGTATAATTACAACTAATGGCCTAAAGACGACATAAGTAAAATAAAATTACTAATATAATATTCTGTAATTAAGGGGTAATGATACAATATTAGGGATTAACATACGACCACCATCACCATCATTTTATAAAACATTCTCCACATGCACGCCATTCACCATCACTCTGATACCCCATCCACTGTTTGTCCTCCATTTTTATGATAATTTTGTTTCTCTGTTTAAAATTCAATCTATGATAGTTTCCAAAGTGTCCCTCCACAAGAAATAACACCTACACAAAAGAAACAATGTCACATAAATCTATAAGAATATTATCATAAGTTCTTCACCATGTTTGCATGAGGACATTCAAATCCTTAGGTTTGGGGGTGTGTCGGACTCCATTTTTTTCATATTTTCCGTCATACAAATACACTCATCATTACACCTTCTCCCCTCATTTCATCAATAATATATCCTTAATTCCACCACAAACCTGCATTTTTCTTTTCAAATAAATGAAATGAGATGAAGATAATATTGGTCATCTAACATCAAAAACCAAAACAACTTAAGATATTTCTTCTGATTATTACATACATATTTATGACTATTAATGCTAAAAATTGCTCATAAGACTAATATTAAAAATATTATGGGGATTTACAAAATATTTAAGGTCTTCATAATCATGCCCATAGGTAACTTGTACATCATAGTTTCATATCAGAACTTGTTATTCAAACATTCTAATAAAATAGTAGCATGAGAGTGAATGAAACTTCTACATGTGAGGGAACACAATCTTATATGGAGAGGATGAACCTCGGGACTAGAGGCACCTTTAGGTCATTCTCTCATGGCCTCATCCACCACATTTAGTAATTTTTCCCATGATATGTCGTTCGACTAATCTCAATACATAAGCCTATTTTTCATACGAACAATATTTTATGGGTAATCTATAAAATATCTTCAAACCCAATACCATCCCATCCTCTAAAAAGGTTTTCAAAGATACTTCCCCATTCAGCCATGTGAAAGATATATATAAATTTTATCTTAAGGGTAAATATTGGGACAAGAGTCTTTGATGGAAAATGGGTGTAAGAGGTTAACCCGTCAGGATATTGAAATTTTATTTTGGCAATGGGTATCGGCCTATGGTATAACTAGGCAAACCCATAAGTGTACTAAACAATATTGTGGGAAATGGGGAATTCTTCATGTGAAGGACATTTCTTAGATTTCAAAATTACCCCCTCGGAGTACTGAATATGCTTGTTGGAAATGGGTTCTTATTTTGATGTATTTCATTATGGCTAATATATATTTGTCCATATGAACAATATACTTATGTAAATGCTTAAGAAGAAGCATGCATGATTGAACAAAAGGCTAATGAACCTTATCTAATTTCCATTTGACAATGTCTGTAAGATAGTCTTAAGACCCCATCATTCATACCTAAGATTTCATTGTCCTAGATGTGGAACCCATAAGTGTAGGAGTCTAATAAACTCAAATGTGAACTTTATCAATATCACTTGAATGAAAAATATTCTCTGAGAAATTAAATAGGGATGACTGGTTTCCTATTGGTTTGTCATTTATTAAAGAACACTTATCTCCTCATGTTTCCATGTTTAAGGATGAGAGGAAAACTCCCCCATAATAATTAACATGGTTTCTTGAGCATACAACTGTTAATGATTCATGAAATTGTATGTAATAAGTAATTTATGAATTTCCTTTATGCTTTTAATGTTTTAAAATTAATTTCATTTCCAAATTTACAAGCATGGATAAAGTTTAAGTTTTGGTTGTTTCTTGGGCATAATATCAATGTTTATTTTCTCTCTCATAATAACAGTGTTGATTTTGTTCTTTTAGATTTTCTTGTTCTTGTTGGCATGTTTACAGGTAGAGTGTGCTTGTCATTGATGGCAAGAACAATAGTGATGTAGGAAAACTTACAGGAAGAGTGTGCATGGAAAGAACAACAACGAAGACACAGATGAGCAAGCTTGAGAAGATAAGGAGGAATAGAGCAGTGTTTCTCATAGAGCGCAAGTGTGCAGCAGGACCATTACCAAAGATCAGGAGAAAGTGTTCTCAAAAACACAGACAAGACCCAAATTCAAAAGTAAGAGTTGTACGAACTTGTGAAGTCTGAGTCTGCAATATTGATGACAACCGTTGGATTGAGGAATGTTGAGGGTCATTGATCTGGAGAAAGTTTCGAAAATTCAGGATTCGGGAGAAGGGAGGTGAGTATTCCTCCAAAACCATGAAACGCGAAGTCCCGATAAGATCTGTACCATTGGATCATAGAGGGTTGTGGGCCGTCATATCCAGATGAAAAACATGTGCCACATGGGGAGATCCATGTCAGATAGGAACTCATGAAATCTTGAAGTGTGAAGAAGTGATCTCGACCATTGTGTCATAGGAAATATTAGACTCTTGATCTAAGGTGATTGAAGTCGCAAGTACGGGAGTCAAAGAAAGGAGGTTCTTTAACCTATGAAGTCACAAAACATGAAATCACGATTTGATTGCATCCATTGATCAAAGGGAAAGATATAGACCATTGATTTGATATGGATTATTTCGGATTTCGGGAGTTGGGAGAATCGAGGAAAATCGCAGTAGAATCTCCAAAATTTGAAGTCATGAAAGGATCTGGGTTGTCGAATCACAGATGATCGTGGTCGCGAGTTCGGGAATCAGAACAAGGAAACAGAGCGTGAAGTCGCGAAATGCGAAAAGGAGATCTCAACCATTGAACCATGAACAGATCTAGACTGTGGGTCTAGAAAGCACAGTTTTTGAACTTAGGCTTGTGGTCATGGCCATGGTCACATTAATGAAGGTTAATAGAAGGAGCTAGTGTTTCTAGGCTCGACCTCAGAGTTTCGCGAGATGGGAAAATCAAGGTGACTCGCAGTCAATCATTCAAAATGCGAAATCATGAAACGACTATTGGTTAGGCATATGGTCATCATCGATGGTCATGTGAGAGGAAGGAGCTTAGAAAAAAAATATAGCATCCATAGTGTATATTTCTCAGAAAGGGAAGAAGGCGTGAAATAAATGAGCGCACGAAGGTTCTCTAAGTAACTGCTAGAGATGGACTGATGGTAACCACAAAAATCAACTGATTTCCTCTACTAGAGAATTAGAAGAATCTCAGGGTGATCACCAGAGGAGATGAAGAGTCTCAAGGTAACTTCCAGTGGAATGAAGACTCATCATAGAAACGATTGATAGATGGAAAAGCGTTGAAGACTGTAGCTGCCAGAGAAGCCAAAGAATCTCAGGAACGACCACTAATGATGAAAAGTCTCAGCATAATGACCATGGAGGAAGAACAAACTCAGTGTAATTTCCATAGGGGACTAAGAGTTAGGTGTATGATCTGGCAGAGGACTTGGCATGATAAATATACACAGAGCAAAGAATAAGGGGTTTCTTCTGTCGAGAGGAATTCATGTGGGTAAAAGTAGGCGGTGTGCAGTAGTTGAAAAATACAGAAGAGGCATAGAGTAGATAACTGAAAAGTATATCTAAGATATGAATAGGAATCCAAGGTGCATGAGAAGAGACAAAGAAGAAGAAAATAAATATTGAATAATAATGTGAGAAAGGATACACTGATGTAGACAGAGCATAGAAGTGCAGTAGAACAGTGATGAGACTAGTAAGGTATTGATAAATACTATATCATTGTAATAAGTCTTTGTAACAATTTTTTTATAATCTGGGTAGTATGATGGTGCTAGGGAGGAATGTTGTCTTCTATGTTTCAATTGGGTGCTAGAACACAGGGAGTTTTAGCTTCCATCTGGTTGTAGCCAGATAAAACAGGGTGGGAGGGTGGTGCAAGGGAGAACTATTATTCTCTGTTATATAGGTTGGTTCCTACGTGACCGGAAGTTGGTGCTTCCATCCAGTTGGTGTTGGAACACTCAGGGAGTCGGTGCTTCCTTCTAGTGGGTGCTAGAGAAACCAGAGATTTGGTGCTCTCAGCAAGTTGCAACTTGCAAAACAAAGGTGGTAGCCTCACAATGAGTTGGTGCTCATAAGAATGATAATGACAGAAAATAAAGATTACTTATCATATCAAGAAAATAAGTCTCTGTATATTTCGTGTGTGTGATTTATTTTTAATATTTTATTGCTTGCTTCTCCACATTATTGTAATCGTCATATAGTATTCTGTAAAGATTTTAAAATGGGCATAATTGTTTAAGTACAGTGACAATTGATTCACCCTGCCCCCTCTCAATTGACCAACAATTGGTATCAGAGCTGGCACATTTGATCTAAGGGTAGATCTTAAGAACTTAAACATGACTAGCCATGAAGAATCTTCAACCAACAAGGCCCCTTTGTTCAATGGAACAAACTTTGCCTTCTGGAAATTTAGGATGAGAACCTACATAATGGCTTTAGGTGCAGATGTCTGGGATTTGGTAGAGACTGGTTATGTAAAGCCATTTGTACTAGCTAATAAGGATGACAAGCTAGAATTCAAATTCAATGCTAAAGCTATGAATGTTATTCTAAGTGGGCTTGCAGAAGCAGAATTTGTAAAAGTTATGCACTTAGAAACTGCCAAAGACATGTGGGACAAACTCATTAGTAGTTATGATGGTAATGAGAAGCTAAACGATGCCAAGATTCAAACCTACAAAGTACAGTTTGAACAACTATATATGAAAGAAGATGTAACTATTGGAAAGTACTTACTAAGAGTTGAAGAACTAGTAAATGCAATGAAATCTCTTGGTGAAAAAATTGAGGAAGACTCTTTAGTCCAGAAAATTTTGAGATCTCTACTAGATAGAGTCAACCCAAAGGTCTCTGCTATAGAATAACTCAATGATCTAAAATATTTTTCTTTTGATCAACTTCTAGGAATGTTGACTGCATATGAAATGACGATAGGTAAAGATAAATCCAACACTAGAGAAGCTTCTTTTCAAGAAGATAAGAATGAGGAATCTGAGCCTGATGAATTTGAAGCAAAATTTGTGAGAATAATAAAGAAAGGATCAGGCAATTTTCCCTTGAAGTGTTTTAACTATGGAAAGATAGGTCACTTTTCACCTAAGTGTCCACATAAGAAGAAGTATCAAAATTTTGAAGGTGAAAGGAAGTACATACCCAAGAGATTTGGTAAAAAGAAAAGTTTATGTGTAAACAATGATGACTCTTCAGAAGACATAGAGAGTGATTCTTCCTGTGAAGATAAGGTTAATTAATTTGTGCTTATGGCCAAAGAGGATTATGATAATCAAGAAACATGAAGTGATTTTAATATTGAATAAGTTGTGGTTGATATGGAAGGTGAACTAATCAATGCCTTAGAAGAGATTGACAGACTTAGACTCGAGAAGAGAAAACAAAAACAATTGTTGATGCAGTTTGAAAAGACTGGTAAAAAACTTGATGAATATTTTTCCCTCGTAAAGGTGGAGTTATAAGAGGCAAAGAAAATATAAGACATTCTAAAACAATAGTTATCAGAGATGAAGGAAAGATGTGAACCCTTGGAAGAAGAGGTAGTAAAAACTAGAAAAGAGATGGAGAAATTCAAAGCATTATATCTCCAAAATATTCCAAGCATTAAAGCCTCAAAAGGATTAACCACCATTTTGAATCAACAAAGGAATCCAAATTTTAAAACTGGTTTGTGTTATGAAAAGGGATCAAGTTGTTGTTAGCCAAGCAACAAAGAATCCATTAAGTTTGTCAAATCTACATTCATTGACAACAACAAATATGGAGAAACAAAGGAAGATAATTAGCCACAAAGAAAGAATGAAAGGAAAAGTACCAGAACTGAATCTATAGAACAAAGAAATCATCAGCATGGAAGAAATCGACCTACTCAAAGAAGACAACCATTTTCTATGTACAAAGGATTTTTCTATGGATTTTTTTTTTTTCTGTTCTAACTTTGGTCACAAAGATGTAAATTGTTCTTTAAGATTTAGATATGAGAAATCAAAACACTCAAGGAACATATATCTGCCACAACAAAGAATGAGACAACCAAGTAACAAACAAGCAAAGACTGTAAATCATGTGATGGATGGGAAAAGAACACAAGTTAAACATAACAATCGTTATGATCCCTTATTCAATGAACCTAAATGTTACATATTTCATAATTATGGACATAAAGCTATAGACTGTCACTTATGGAACTATGAATCAGATCCGAGTCCCTCTGATGAAAATGTCAAGGTTTGGAAGAGGAAAGAAAATGATGAGTGTGGATTAGTCCTATCAGCTCAAAGACAAAAGAACCCCTGGTATATTGACAATGTATGCTCCAAACATATGACGGGAGACAAAAGTAAGTTTTTGTCTCTAAGTGAAAGTAAATCTGGAAATGTAACTTTTGGAAATGGTAAAGGGATGGTGAGTTTTAGTAAAATCAAGGGTAAAGGGATGGTGAGTTTTAGTAATGGTAAAGGAAAATCCCAGGATGTTATGATTGTATATGGGTTGAAACATATTTTTCTCAGTGTAAGTCAAATGTGTGACAGAGGATGTGAAGTGGTGTTCACTTCCAAGGATTGCAAGATAAAGTCTGTAAACTCAGGACAAGTGGTGGCCAAAGGCATAAGGATGGATAATAATGTGTATGTGCTTAAAGAACATAGAGAAGAGTGTCATCTAAGAAAACATGCTGAAATATGGTTATGGCATAGGAGACTTGGACATATAAATTTTGACCACTTAATCAAGCTCAAAAATCTTGAGGCAGTGAAAGATCTTCCAAGACTATCGAAGCCACAAGACTCTATGTGTAAACCCTGCCAGGTAGGAAAGATAACCAAGAAATAGTTCAAATCCAAGAGCTCTATTTCAACAAAGAAACCACTCCAATTAGTTCATATGGATCTATGTGGACCATCAAGATAGGAAGTCACAGTGAAGGAAAACTACTTTATATTGATCATTGATGATTACTCTAGACTTACTTGGGTTGCTTTTCTCAAGGAAAAAGCTAAAGAATTTGAGAAATTTAAAATATTTAAGGCTTTAAATGAGAATCAAACATGCAAGAGGTTAAAGGAAGTAAGGTCAGATAGAGGAGGATAATTTATGTCAAGTGATTTCATGGAATTCTGTGATAAACATGGCATCAAGAGAGAATACACAATCCCAAGAACTCCATAAAAAAATGGAGTGGTTGAGAGGAAAAATAGGATAGCTCAACAAATGGCCAAGTCAATGATGAATGAGAAGAACATTGTTCAAACTTACTAGGTAGAAGCAATAAACACAACAACCCATATTCTTAACAAATCTCACCTCAGACCACATAGTAACACGACACCTTATGAACTGTGGTATGGAAGAACTGCTTCGATCAAACAATTCAAAGTATTTGGGAGTAAGTCCTACATAAAGAATAATAATGAAAACCTTGGTAAGTATGATGACAGGGATGATGAAGGCATATTATTAGGATATTCTACCAACAGTAAAGGATACATATGCTTTAATAAATGATTACACAAATTAATTTATTGCATTGAATTAAAGGTTGATGAAGGAGTCCCAGTAAGAGAGGTGAGAAATACTGAATCAAAAACAGAGGATATAGGTGAAGTTGAAGATGAATAGGTCCAAGAATCAGAACAAGAAGACTCTGAGTCAGATGAAGATGAAAATACTCAGGCAGACTCAAATCAGCAGACAACGTCAAATCCATCCTCCAGAATTACTCAAAAGAATCACCCTGTCAGTCAGATAATTGGTGAGAAAGACAAAGGTGTACAAACCAAGATAAGCATAATAAAAAACATTGATCAATCACATATAGCCTTCATATCCATGGTGGAACCCAAGAACTTCAATGAAGCCAGTGAAGATGAAAACTGGTTAAAATCAATGAATGTGGAGCTGGATCAAATTGAGCAGAAAAATAATTGGGAACTTGTTCCTAGACCTGTAGATAAGAATGTAATTGTGATCTAGGTGGATATCGGTGGCCACCCACCTTTTCCAACTGGCTCAAAACAGGTTTTTGGCAATTCTGGTAATTTACTATTTTTAGCAGGTTTTAACTTCTGTGGCCATTTTGGGGCACTAAATGATGTTTTTTGGGAAAACAGGTTTTCAGTATTAAAGTTCATTCGACATCTCACCCTAAATGAATATCCTTGATGATACCTTTCCAACAGGCTATCATACACCTAAAATGAATATCGTATGCAAAAGTTACGACTCCGGGAAGTTAATGTACTAACTTACCCAAACGGGGCCCACATGACTTTTGGTGATTCATATCCTAGGATTAGGTTTTTGGATGTCTAGGGTTTTTGGCATTCCTTTTTATTGTAAAAAGGATTTCAGAGCCTCATTGTAATCATCTTCTTGTGAATGGGAGTAGCCATCACATCTCTTCTCAGAGATAAGCTGCCACCATTCTAGTGAGTCTTTCACTCTGTATTTTATAGTATTTGTACATTTCTTTCATTAATAGAAATCGTGTATTATTGTATATCCGTGTTTATGGTTGCATATATGATATACTTATGTTATATTACTGAATATTTGTGATATCTCTGTGCATTTCTTTATTATATCTCCACTCTCATTTCATGCTGAAAATAATTCGGATCAAATTGGCTCCAAATGGGTGTTTAAGAATAAAATAAATGAACAAGGAAAAATTGCTAGGAATGAAGCCAGATTGGTCTGTAAAGGTTATGCACAAGTTGAAGGACAATATTTTGATGAAAATTTTTCAACAATAGCAATATTGGAAGCCATCATAATGGTTCTGGCCTATGCCTTCCATAAGAACTTTAAGGTATACCAGATGGATGTTAAGTCAACCTTTCTAAATGTAGACCTAGAAGAAGAAGTATACATGGAGCAACCTGAAGGATTTTCACTGCCAGATACTCATAACCATGGATGATTTTAAGGATGGAAATTTATTTTAAAATGTAGAAACCTTGGCGAATCTTACTAATCCTTCATATGCTAAGTATAAAATGTTTGGCTATATTTTTGTAAAAATATTCAAGTTTCTAAGGATTTTATATAGTTTGTATAAAATTTTGGTGATTTTTAAGGTAAAATCATTTTACCCTATAGAATTTGGGTGAATCGTTTTTAGAATAGCGAATCTTTTTTTGGTAAAAACCTTGGAAAATTAGCCCACAAGAGAAATTTAGCCCCTAAAATCATCCCTTCTCCTAACTATGTCTGTAAGTTGAAAAAGGCTTTATATGGACCGAAACAGGCACCACGAGCTTGGTATCATAGACTGTACAAATTTCTACAGGACAAAGGGTTCAAGAAAGGTACTGTTGACGGTAATCTATATAAAAAACATGAAGGTGATGATTTATTAGTCATTGTGGTTTATGTAGATGAAACTATCTTTGGATGCACTAATGACCTTTTAGTTCAGTGGTTTTCTAATTCAATGCAGACTGATTTTGAGATGTCCATGATAGGATAAATTTCATATTTTCTTGGTTTACGAATAAATCACAGTTTTGTGGGGATATTTATCTCTCATGAATAGTATTTGAAAGAGATGTTAAAGAGGTTTCATATGGAATATTCCTCTCTAGTTGGTAAACCTATGGTTGTTGTTTGGAAGCTCAATAAAGATGATATTTCACCTGATGTTGATCAAAGAACATATCGATGAATGATAGGTAGTCTTTTGTACATCACAACATCCCGTCCTAATATAATGCAAGTTGCTGGAATGGTAGGTCGTTATCAGTCTTCCCCTAAACAAATTCATCTAGCAGTTGTCAAGAGGATATTCAAATATTTGAAGGGTAAAATGACTTATGGTCTTTAGTATCCTAGAAATCAGAACTTACAATTAACTCCATATTCAGATGTTGATTGGGAAAACTGTTTGGATGAGAGAAAGAGCACTTGCAGAGGTTCATTCCTCTTAGGTGATTTGTTAGTACTATGGCTTAGTAAAAATCAAGGATCTATCTCATTATAAAATACAGAGACAGAGTACATTGCTTCTGCTACTTGTTGCACTCATATTTTATGGATGTTACAAACTCTTGCATATTTGAAGGTAACTTATACTGACCCAATTCCACTTCACTGTGATAACACCAGTGCCATTAGTGTCTCGAAGAATCTTGTTCTCCATTAAAAGAAGAAACATATCCCAATAAAGCATCATTTTCTCAAAGAGTAGGCTACAAACAAACCTGTTCAACTCAATTACATTCCTTCCACAGAATAAATCGCAGACATCTTTACTAAACCCCTAGCTAAGAAACCTTTTGAATATATTTGCCAGAAGTTAGGCATGACCCCTTTATCAACCTAAGAGATTCCATCCTATTAGGGGGAGTATGTATTGGTTGAATATATTATACCTCCACGCATTACTGCAACTTCTCAAGGGGAGCATGTTTTCTTTGACATTGATGTCAAAGGGGGAGAAAAGGTCTGGTCTGAATGTTATAGTTGGACGTCTAAGCATAATAGTGCAGTCATTTAGGGTTTCCATCAATGCCAATGGGGGATATTGTTTTCATCTTTACAGGCAGAGTGTGTTTGTCATTAATGGAAAGAACAACATCAATGTAGGTAGAATTATAGGCAGAGTGTCCATGGAAATAACAACAATGAAGACACAGATGAGGAATCTTGAGAAGCACAGGAGGAATAGTGTAGAGTTTCTCGCAGAGCACAAGTGTGTGACAGGACCATTACCAAATCTCAGGAGAAAGCATTCTCAGAAAGACAAACAAGACCCAAATTCAAAATTAAGAGTTGTAGGAACTTGCGAAGTCTGAGTCCGCAATATTGATCACAACTGTTGGACTGAGGAAGGTTGAGGCTCGTTGATCTCGAGCAATTTTCAGAAATTTGAGAGTCGGGAGAAGGAAGGTGAGTAATCCTCCAACTTCTTGAAACGGAAAGTCCCAATAAGATATGGACCATTGGATCAAAGAGGGATTTGCACTATCACATCTAGGACAAAAACATGTGCCACGTGGGGAGATCCACGTCAGATAGGAACTCATGAAATCCCAAAGTGAGAAGAAGTGATCTCGACCGTTGTGTCACGAAAAATCTCGGACCATTGATATGAGGTGATTGAAGTCACAAGTACGAGAGTTGAAGAAAGGAGGTGCTCTAAACTATGAAGTCCCAAAATGAGAAATCATGATTTGATCACAGCCATTGATCAAAGGGAAAGATCTAGACCATTGATCTGATATGAAGTATTTTGGATTTCACGAGTTGGGAGAATCGAGGAAACTCGCAGCAGAATCTCTGAAATGTGAAGTCTCGAAAGGATATGGGTCATCTAATCATATATGATTGTGGACCATTGATCCAATGCAATTTAGATTTCAAGAATCAGAAGAAGGAAAGTGAGACAACCTCTGACATCGTGAATCGCGAAGTCACGAAATGCGAAAAGGAGATCTCAACCATTGAACCATGGAGAGATATAGATCGTGGATCTAGAAAGCATAGTTTCTAAAATTAGGTATGTGGTCATGGAGATGGTCACATTGATGAATGTTAATAGAAGGAGCTAGCATTGATAGGCCCCACCTCGGAGTTTCAGGAATTGGGAAAATCGAGGTGACTCGCAATCGATCACCCAAAATGCGAAATTGTGAAACGACTGTTGGTTAGGTGTATGGTCATCGTTGATGGTCATGTGAGAGGAAGAGGATTATCTATAAAATATAGTACACACTGTGTATATTTCTCAGAAAGGAAATGTGTCAAATACATGAGCGCACAGAGGTTCTCTAAGTAACTGCTAGAGACAGACTGATGGTAACTGCAAAAATCGACTAATTACATCTACCAGAGAATTCGAAGAATCTTAGGGTGATCACTAGAGGAGATGAAGAGTATTGAGGTAACTGCCAGTGGAATTAAGACTCATCATAGAAATGATTGACAGATGGAAAATCATCAAAGACTGTAGCTGCCAGAGAAGCCAAAGAATCTCAGGAATGGCCACTAATGATGAATAGTCTCAGCATAACAGCCATGGAGGAAGAACAAACTTAGCGTAATCACCCAAGGGGACTAAGAGTTAGGTGTATTATCTAGCAGAGGACTTATTATGATAAATATATACAGAATAGAGAAGAAGGGGTTTCTTTTGTGGAGAGTAATTCATGCAGGTAAAAGTAGGCGGTGTGTAGCAACTGAAAAATACAGAAGAGGTGTAGCGCAAAGAACTAAAATGTATTTCTGAGAGAGGTAGAGGAAGCCGAGGTGCGTGAGTAGAGGTAGAGAAGAAGAATAGAAATCTTGAAGAATAACATGAGCAGGGAAACAATGATGTAGACAGATTATAGAAGTACAAAAAAATAGTGATGAGACTGGTAATCTATTGATAAATACTACATCACTGTAATAAGTCTTTGTAACAAAGTTTTTATAATCTATGTGGTAGGGTGGTGCTAGGGAGGACTGTTGTCCTTAGTGTTTCAAGTGGGTTCTTGGACACAAGGAGTTGTAGCTTCCATCTGGTTGTAGCCAGAGAAACCAGGTTGGCAAGGTGGTGCAATAGAGAACTATTATTCTATGTTATACAGGTTGGTGCTTGTGTGACTGGAAGTTGTTGCTTCCATCCATTTGGTGTTGGAACACTTAGGGAGTTTGTGCTTCCTTCTAGTGGGTGCTAGAGAAGCCAGAGAGTTGGTGCTCTCAGCAAGTTTCATCTTGAAAAATAGAGGTGGTCGCCTCACAATGAGTTGGTTCTCATAAGAATGATAATGTATAGAAAATAAAGGTTACTTATCATATCAAGAAGAAGAGGTTTTTCTCTTTATGGTTTTCCTCAGGAAATATCTGTCTCTGTATATTTCGTGTGTGTGATTAATGTTGAATATTATATTGCTTACTTCCCCACATTATTGTGATCGTCATTGAGTATTTTGTAAAGAGTTTAAAATGGGCATAATTGTTTAAGCACAGTGACAACTAATTCACCCCCCCCCTAGTTGACCAATAGTTTCGGTATTGTTGGTACAGAAACCAGTAGGTTCATGTACCAACAGTAAAAAAATTTAAATATTTTTTTAGGGTACTTTTTGCATGATATTTTCATGAGCTCTAAGCTTTGGCATACTTCATTTCCCTCCTTCAGTCAATATGCATTGGTTCCACATATTCCTCTTTCAGCTTGAAACTATTTTTTGTGCTAATAAGAGTTTGCATGAGGACATGCAACCCAACAGGTCTGGGGGAGAGAGAGACATAAGGAATCTCCACAGATCAACATTCATCAACACTCTCCTAGATCTCTAGCAACGATTAGTATTCCTCGGCTTAATATTCAGTTTCAACCACCATGCACTCGCATTAATCTTCAACTTCATCTTCAAATTTTAGCAGTCTACATCATAATTCTATACACATCGCGTATTGTTCTAGAGAGTTTCCACTTCAACATGCATTAGAGCTCAAATAAAGGGTAACTTGAGGTAAAACTGGTAGAAACATTTTTAATTTACTAAGAACTTCGAAAACATGATGCCTAACCACTATTACCCACTCCACACTTTACTATGCATTATCACAACTACTCAGTAAACCCTCCATCTTCAATCCACTTTTCATAATGAACAATATACTCTAATGATAAGACCAAGTAATGAAAAGGAAATATGTGGTATAAAAATACAAAGAAACATTTATAGTCTCTTGTCTTTGTACATCATAAAACATTCTTAATTCATCCCAAACGGGATGAAATCATCGTTTCCTATCCAAACAAAGAACCACAAAGTAAATATTGGTCTTAAAATTAATGTAATATAGAGAGTATAAAGGCGTCCAAGTTCATACGACCACCATCACCATAATTTTATAAACCATTCTCCACATTCACACCATTCACCATCACTCTGGTACCCCATCGATTGTTTGTCCTCCATTTTTATGATAATTTTGTTTCTTCGTTTAAAATTCAATCTATGATAGTTTCCAAAGTGTCTCTCCACAAGAACTAACACCTACACAAAAGAAACAATGTGACATAAATCTATAAGAATATTATCATAAGTTCTTCACCTTGTTTTCACAAGAACATTCAAATCCTTAGGTTTGGGGGTGTGTCGGGCTCCAGTTTTTTCATATTTTCCATCATACAAATACACTCATCATTACACCTTCTCCCCACTTTTCATCAATAATATATCCCTAATTCCAACACAAACCTCCATTATCTCCTTTTATTCATCCTATGTGGTTAATACATAATTTTCCATATTTTTAGTGAATAAAAGGATGATTATACAATAGTTTTGTTGATGATGGTTTAATCCTATGTTTTTATGTCTAAAAAATATGTTCTCGCACTATTCCCACACTGGAAGTCATCTGGTACCCACACTGGAGGTCATTTGGTACCCACATTAGAGGTCATCCGATACTCACACTCTAAGTCATCCGGTACCAGAAGGTTGTACAAGCAACTGGTACCTACACAGTCATATGGTACTCACACTCTAAGTCATCGGGTACCAGAAGGTTCTATAGTCATACAGTACTTTCACAGTCATCTGGTAATCACAATCCATGTCATACGAAACTCAATATTCATCCCATATGGTACCAGAATGTTCTAGGTCATCTGGTACCAGCATCAACAATTGTCGAGTACTGGACTATAGTCAAAAAGTTGGAATGCTTCTAGAGGAAAATCGAGCACATCAGTTTTGTCCAAAATGACGTGGACATGTAGAAACTTGAGTTAGAATTCACCCAGATTACACGTGTGAACCTCCATCTTAGGGGGAATGATTCTTCCAAACTTAGTGAAAATCTCAAAAAGCCAACTTGCGTCTCAATTTCTATGACGATATGGGTTTTGTCTAGAATGTGGAAAATTGAGTAACCCATGGGATGTTTTTCAAAATTTGAATTGTTTTGGAAGAAATCGATGGATCTCTAACTCGAATCTGCCCAAATTGTTGAAAAACCCATATTTTTGTGATTTTGCTCTAAAATTTGTAAAATTAGTTTTAATCAAAATATGAGTTTGGGGGATTCGATTCTACAATTTCCCCTTGGATTTCAAGTATAAATGATATCCTCATAGGGCCAAGGAGTAGCCATTATTATCATGAAAGTTTTGTAAATGAGAGATTTATTCTTGTGAGAAACCTTTAAGGAGTTGTTAGCCATGTAAAAGCAGATTTTTTGATCTCAATGAAGAATTAATTGTTGTTGCAACATTGGACACCATATCCAATTGATATGAGTATTTTTAGAAGCAATAACCTCCTGGGAAGGGCCCCTTATAGTGGTAAGTGTTGTTGTATTTTATTTTCTTTGTATATTAGCATCACATTTAGTTTATTTTCTTCTTGCATTATTGTATAGTTTGAAAGTCATATATTGTGTGTTTCAATTCTGCAATTAGTTTGTATTCTGCAAAATGATTTATAATAGATGAAACTCAAATCAACACCCTCTCACTCAAGGCATTGGTAAATTACATTTTTAGTTCAATTTCTTTCTATGTGCTTTCAATTTATGAATTTTCATGCTACTCTGTCTCTGAGTTTAATGAGTACTTGACCAACAGTTAAATTGCTTCACACGTCGCTTTAATTTTGTATTTTCTTATCTGATCACTCTACAAAGATACACTTTTCAATTAGCTCTCAAACTACCTCCAATCACTTCCATAAACCCACACATTCCCACATTCAATAATCATAAAGAATACTTTGTTTCTAGTGTCTCTTTTTCAGCTAACGCATTATTTTAAACCAAAGATCTTGATGCCTATTCCATTATCTACACATCTACCATTGAATTCCCTTTTAATTTCTTTGCTTCATTGATCAAATTTCCCTTTCAAATATTCATCCCAATCCATTCATTACACCTTCCTTTCAGCTATGTCAAAGCATATTAAAACATAACTTTAGTATTTGTTTGAACATTTTCATTTACACATATACATTAAAACAAAAAAAACATATATTTTAAAGTGCATTTATTATTCACAAATATATGTGTGTTTTCTTCTTATTATTCTTACTATAGAACACCTTTCCACTCCTTTATTATATCCTTCAGGATTTGATATCATTCCTTGTTTGGTTGAATGTTCTCAAGCGCCATAACTAAATGAACATCAATCCAAGATTCCACTTCTTTCCACTTTGTATTTCTGCATTGCCATTCTTTTCCATTCCTTTTCATTGCTTTCCATGCTTTTTGATTGTAATCAATGCATTTGATTGAGGACAAAGTTTGAGTTTAGATATCATTTCCTATTACCTAGTTTTTAGCCATTTAATTATCATTTTAATCACTAATGGAATCCATTGAAGGACATACAACTTAAGTAAGATACTCATGATTAATCACACAAACATCACCCTCGGTGCATGAAAGACTATGATCTAACCCTTTATAGAACTAACTTATTCATGTGTCCCAGTGATGGATCCTTAGTGTTTATCTCCCACATTTTACATTTAAATTCTGCAGTGTGGGTTTGAAGATTGTTTTGAATGCTTTAGATTATGCTAGACTATGATCGAATCTTGAATTTCATGTTCTTTCATCTTGAAGATCACGATCACTGGTTGATAATTTAATGTGGGAATTAATAGTTCATTTATTTATCCCCACATGTACAATACTTTCTTCAATATGTACACTTGGTACTCTTTACCTCTGATTTTGAATCCTAGTGGTTGATTGAAAAAAGTGTCTTCCTCTAAAATTCCATTTAAAAACGTTCATTTAACATCCATTTGATAGACTGGCCATTTGTTTTGGGCTACAATTGCTAAAACTACTTTGACAGTATCCAAATGTGCTACTGAAGAAAATGTTTCTCTATAGTCAATATCGTGTTGTTGAGAAAACCCTTTTACTACAATTCTTTCCTTGTGATTCTCTACTTTTCCTTTCTCATTGATATTTTTCTTATACTCCCATTTAAGTCCAATGATGGTTTTACATTTAGGGAGATATACAAGATCCCATGTGTTGTTTGTTTCAATTCCTTCAATTTCTACATTCATTGTATGAACCCAATTTTATTCCTTGACTGCTTCTTCAAAATATATTGGTTAACAATATAACAAAGAAAAATGGTTTTTGATCCATGTCATCATTCTGCTCATAAATTTATCTGAAGCTTCTTGTTTTTTTGTTCCTTAAATTTGTTATAGTGGGGTCTAAATCATTACTAGAAGAATAAGAAGAACTGTTCTTTGTTTCTCCTCCTTGGTCTTGTATTTTATATCTTGGAAGTCTTGGTGGAGAAGCTTGTGGTCCTATAGATTCCACCTATTTATATTCATGTATAGAAGGAATATGATCTACAATTATTTCATTTGTTTGGTTATACCAAAATTTATCTTCTTGTAATTTAAAATATTTTCTTACTATCAACTTCTTAGTAACATGATTCTACAACCTATATGATTTAGAATGCTCACTGTATCCAAAAAATATACATTTTTCACTTCTATCATCAATATTTCTCCCCATCTCTTAAGGAACATGAGCATAAGACACAACCAAAAACTTTAAAATGAGAAAGACTAGATTTCATACCACTCCAAACTTCTGGACGGACTCAATTTTTCATATTGTTGGTTGGTGAAAATTTTAAAATATAAACTGAGCATGCCATTGCTTCACCCTAGTATTCATTTGAGATATTTTTGGACTTCAACATACTTATGGCCATATTCATTATTTTCAAATTCTTCCTTCCAGTTACTACATTCTGTTGTGGAGTGTATCTTGTGGTAAACTATCTCTTGATCCCATGCTTCCTACAATATGTTGCAAATTCTTTGGAATCATACTCACCTCCTTGATATAATCTGAGTACTTTGATCTAATTCCCACTCTGTTTCTTTTCAATAGATTTAAATTCTCATATTTTTTCAAATGTCTTTGATTTGTACTTGAGAAAATACACCCAAGCTTTCCTATTAAAATCATCAATGTGTGTTATAAAATAAAATATTCCTCCTATTGATTGAGTTTGTATTGGACCAAAAAGGTATGTATACACCAGCTTCAGGTGTTTTTTTTCTCTGCAGGAAGCATTGACAAAACTCTCCCTTTGGTGTTTGGCCAAAATACAACTCTCACAAGAGTTTTTTTGTTCATTTATAATGGGAAAACCTTTGATCATAGACTTCTTTTGTAAAAGAATGAGACTACTAAATGGTAAATGACCATATCTAACATGAAACAACCAAGTCCCATCTAATATTGATACATTTTGGGCATATGACTATGACAAAGGAATATTTCTCAATATCAAAGGAAAAATTATATTTTTGGTCATTTGTAATATAGCTATGATATTCTTACTGGGTGGTTTGTCCAAGATTATACACTTGGAACCTTAAAAAATGACCCTATAAACATGTTCATTTATCCAGGATACACTCATTAGATTATGTATAAGACCAAGTATATAATAATCATCATGAATATCCTTCTTTTCATCTTGCTTGGTCAATACGGAAACTACACCCTTGTCTAAAAATTTCTTTTGATAATCACATCCCAATTTAATTTGAGATGTGATAGATCTATCTAAACTAGAAAAAAAATCGGTGTTACCTGTCATATGATTGTTGCAGCCATTATCCAACAACCATAGATCATGGATATTGATTTCTTCTTCTTTGATTTGACATGAGAAGAACATTGATTGATATGTTCCTTCTTCAGTGTTGGTAACATTTGATCTACCCCTATTCAAGTATGTTTTCTTCTTTCTACACTCACTTTCGAAGTGACCAAATTTCGAGCAATAATAACACTACATCCTTGATTTGTCAATCCACCTTGACTTATTGAAATTTTTTCCTCTCCCCCTTTGGTTCTGAGAGTATCTATGTCGTTGTTATGACTGTTCACTTTGTTATGGATGTTTTCAATTTGACCTCTCTCCTATTTGAGAGTGTCCTTTTCCTCATTTTACTCTCCTTCTATTCCCTCGACCTCTAACTATGCTTATGGAGTCCCGAGACTAAAACGTGTTCTCCAAATATTGAGTATTTAGACATAACCTATTCTCATGAGTTAACAAATATCCCATGAGTTCTTCAACTGTCAGTGTTGACAAATCATCTCTTCTATGGCAACCATGACCATATTAAACTTACCAGGAAGGCTCTGAAGTACCTTCTCAATGACCTTTGATCTTGAATGTATTCTCCATGTCTGCACAATTTATTGACGATGCTCATGACATGGGTCATAAAATGATCCACAAAATATGAATCCTTCATCTGAAGAGTCTCAAAAATCTTTCCGAGTGTCCGCAACTTTGCATTGTTGACTTTATCTCTACCCTGATAGGAGATTTAGAGAGTATCCCAAGCTTATTTTGCATGATCTGTTGCTGCTATTTGGGGGGAAATATATTCCTATAACTCTTTTTGGATGAGCCATAGAACTTTTTTTTCCTTTTTCCTTAGTTCTACGACAACATTTCTCTGTGCATTTTTCATTTCTTGTAGATACATTGGATTTGGTTTCTTAAACCCTTTAACTATTACATCCCAAAAATATTGAGCCCAGGGGAAATTTTTCATCTTAATGGACCATACATCATAATTATTACTTTTTTCAATTATTCCATGTGACAGTGTCAAATTGCTACTAGATTCCATGGATCTAAAACTCACATTCATCACCCCCTTTCTAATGTAAATGTTGACCAAAAAATGATCAAATTCTTTTTTGGGTTTACAATACAGTTGATTGTTTGATTTTTTTTGGGGTTTAATGATCATTCTAACATTTTTCTCTCATTACAGCTCCTCGCATATCACAGGACCCTTATTCACCCCCTGCTCATTAATGACTACTAAAAAATTGTATGGATTGGATTGCATGAGACTGATATGTTGTTGAGCCAATTTTTATTTCAGATTTAAAAAAAGTGTTATCATGTATGGTTGTTAAAGAAACTATTTTCTAATCAATTATGCATACAGGAATGAGTTTTTTAAGCAAAAGGTTGAAAATCGAGACCCACCATGCCCCTGACAAAGGAAAATCCACTACTCCCCCTTCCTCACCTTCAAATGATTTTGATAAATATGTGTCTTCTCGCATGCATTTGAGGGACGATTTTTCTCATGTGATCAGCGAAATTAGGCCTAAAGGCTCAACACAACCAAAGGAAAATTCAGAGAGATAAAAAGGTGACAGTAGAAACAAGGGAATTATTGCATCTCAGAGTGGAAAATATGGATTTTAAGTTTTATTTTATTTATTGTTGATGACAGTTGACTTCAGAATTTTTGAACAACATGTTTTTTTTTTTTTTGGATATATGAGTAATATAGTTTTTTGAAAATAATTTCAAATATCAATGAGATAAATTGTCAAACATGAATGTGATGATGGGAGTCACAAGGAGAGATGATTTTTCTTAATTAACTAGTTATCTTATGATTGTTAAGAGATAAAGGGGAGTCATAAGGGGTCCCACCTACTAGTTATTATTTATTTAAAACCCTTATTATGATTCATTACTTTTCCCCATAACTAAAAATTTGGTTGATTTTTTAGTTAACTTGACCAATGAAGTAGTTCAACTACTTCAACCAATTCTAATTTGCTTAAAGACAAAAGGAAAGGGAGGAACACGAGATAGAAGGAGAAGCATACTAAGGTTTTCTCTTTGAGTTTTGTGTTGAGATAGTTCAATTTTCATTCATTGCTTAATTTATCACCAGCCTAATTATTTTTTTGATAGAAGGATCTTATTGTAGATAACAAGATTCAGGGATGAATTACATCATTCAGAAACTTGTTTTTCATAGGTGTTGATCTATCCTTGATATTCTGTGTAGACTTGTTTGTTTTCATGACTGATAAAGGCTATTGTGCAGAGTCTAGTGAGAAACAATCTTTGGCAAGTTGATTCGGCTTTTAGAGTTCAATTTTTGTTTTTCTGTCGGAGGTCCTTTTGTATGTTTCATCGGGGATGTCTAATTTTGACTTTGGTCCAAAACTTCTTTACGAAATTTTGTAAAAAGAATGACTCCTTGATGAATTGGAATGAAATAAAGGATTGCTTTATGTTTCATCTATCTTGATTATCGAATTGGTGTCTTTACTTCTGTCTCTATATTTATTTCAGCATCTGTTATGTTCAGAAAAACACATAAATAATGAAATTTTCAGCAAGATTTTATTTATAAAAACTAGCCTAAGCACTTGTAATCAATACTTGTGAGTTAGGATATTAATTTTGATGGCTATAAAAATAGGGTGATATTCCCATCTATTTTTCTTTAGCCAAGAAAAATATGAAAATGCTTGAGTAAGATTATTTCATATCTTTTCCTCAACACACTCCACAATTAAAGCATAATTTATTGAGTGTTGGCCAATTGTGTGAGAAAAATTATAAGGTGGTGTTTGAAAATCAATAGTGTACAATTTATGATAAGAATAGAGGAAACAAGGTGTTTCCACTTGTGCCTATGTCAAATAATAGGATGTTCCCATTGATGTTTTGAGAACATAACGACCATCTTTCCAATATGGCATATGAGAGAAAAAGTTGGTTGAGGCATCTCAGGTATGGACATTTGAATTTTCATAGTCACATCAAAAGAATTAGCTTATGGTTTTCCTAAGGTTCAAGAATAGAAGGATATTTGTGAAGGATGTGCTAAAGGAAAACATGCAAGAGAGAAATTTTCAAAAGGAAATGCATTGAGGGCCCATTATCCACTTCATTTAGTTCACTTAAACATTTGTGGTCCTATGCAGATAAATATTTTGGGTAAGTCATCATATTTTATTAATTTTATTGATGATTACTCATGAAAGTGTTGGGTTCATTTTTTGAAGACTAAGGACAAAGCCTTTGATACATTCAAGAGGTTTAAAGCCCTTGTGGAAAATGAAAGAGGTTTCAAAATCAAGTGCTTAAGGACTTGTTATCCCCCAATTTTAGGGATAACTCGGATATTATATCTCGAGGCCCACGGGTCCTAAACATGGAGTACCAAGAGCCATATCAACTTGAACATGGCCCTGGAGGGCCCATCTTTTCTCTCTTTCAGTGCCTCCACTTTGTGAGAAACAACAACAACATCCATCACCTCGGCGTGATCCTGTATCAGAGATGGTTCCTGCTCCATGAGGTAATGAGTCTAGGTATCATGGTATGTGTCACTCTGATATTCAAAACCTTTGAATATGTGCATTTAATTCCTTTTGTTTCTAACAGGTGCTTGGATATTATACTTATCCACTTGACCATGTCTGGGGGGAATGACATGATGCCCTAGAAATCCTGTGCCCATAGGTTTTGAGTTGCCACTGGGGGGATTTATGAAAATTTGTCGTCTGTTCCCATCATACTTGCCAATTTCCATCATACTTCCCACTCATCCATCCCATTTCATTGATCTTGGAATTGGGTTGGCCAATCATTCAAGGGTTGCACCTTGCCTTGTGGGAAGAGGGGGATAAAGGCCCAGAAGGTAAAAGAAAGATGGAAAAAAGATAAAATCCTAAAAATAAATCCTCGAGATGATTCACCCAGGGATCCCCGAGAAAGCAGTAAAAATATTCTCAACAAGAAACAAGAGGGACCCATAAAAAATAATAAAAACAAGACCTAGTCAGAGGATAAGGGGTCTCATAATGAGCCAACTTATTAGGTCCATGGGAATCTAGCAGTGTGACACTACTAGAAGTTGGTCACCACGCTAGGGTAGTCGCTCTTGGTTGCATGACCAAGAGAAAGGGTGTCTCATCATGAGCCAACCTTCTCATTTCTGTGAAAATGTTTGTGGGTAACATTGCCACCACTGGTCACCACACTAGGGCAGTGTCCCCTGATTATATTCTTGAAAGAAAAAGAAATAAAGAAATAAGAATAAAAGGCATGAATGGGATTGGAAACATTTGCATCTAGGACAGGAGAAACTGGCCTTCTACAAAGCCACCCACAGGTAAGCCTTGCATTTCCCTGCTATCACTGCACCCAATGTCAGGACGTCTTGTATCCACCTCATCCATATAACATGAATTGGATTTGATATATTCCGAAAATATCCCATATTCAGTGGACACTTGACCAATAGGATGCCTTGTCACTTCTCCCAAACATGCCTTGCATATTGTTTTAATGTCTTTGAGCACTAGAATGGGTAGAAGGGGTTTTATGAACATGTTTAATAAAATTGATGATTGGATGTGATTGACATTTCTATGATCCTTGTGACTAGTGAGCCCATGGAGGGCATCTCTGTTGATGTGCAGGATCATACCCGATAGAGAGGTACCATATGTTGGACAACTAAGAGGGGGGGGGTGAATCAGTTGTTAACGTGCTTAAACAATTATGCTTATTTTAAACTCTTTACAGAGAACTTAATGACAATCACAATAATGAAGGGAGGTAAGCAATATAACATTCAAAATTAGTCACACATATGAAATATATAGAGACAGATATTTCCTGAGGAAACCCATAAAGAGTAAAAACCTCTTCTTCTTGGTATGATAAGTAATATTTACATTCTGTACATTATCATACATATGAGCTCCAACTCATTGTGAGGCTACAACCTCTGTTTTGCAAGATGAAACTTGCTAAGAGCACCAAGTCTCTGTTTTCTCTAGAACCTACTAGAAGGAAGCACCAACTCCCCGGTTTATCTAGCACCCACTAGAAGGAAGCACCAACTCCCTGGTTTCTCTAGCACCCACTAGAAGGAAGCACCAACTCCCTGTTTTTTCTAGCACCCACTAGAAGGAAGAAACAACTCCCTAAGTGTTCCAACACCAACTGGATGGAAGCACCAACTTCTAGTCACACATGCACCAACCTATAAAATAGAGAACAACAGTTCTCCCTTGCACCACCCTGCCACCCTGGTTTCTTTGGCTGGAACCAGATGGAAGCTACAAATCCCTGTGTTCAAGCACCCACTTGAACCTCTAAGGACAATATTCCTCCCTAGCACCTCCCTACCACCCTGAAATATATAGTTTTCTATATGTAAATTTATCACAGTGATACAATATTTATCAATGGCTTACCAGTCTCATCATTGTTCTTCTACACTGCTCTACTCTACCTGCATCAATGTGTTCTTGCACCCCTTCCTTATGCTTTATGTTCTTCCTCCTTTTATGATCTATGCACCATGTCCCTTCTATGCACCATTCCTTTTATGTGCATTTTAGCTGATGCACTCTGCCTCCTTCTACACACCTGAATCACTCTCAACAACACCCAATCTCTTCTATGTTCAACGTTTTTATTCTCACTGTGCATCTTCTGCATTCTCTATTCACAATGCTTCTACATGCTCTCCCCATGTTGAGCTCTCTGCCTGATCATCATCGCAAATATTCATCTTCTCTAGCGGTTAAACCCATGCGTCCATCATCACTGGGTGTTATGCCAAGATTCCTTAGCCTCTCCAGTAGTAGATACTCTTCGTCCTCTCTATCACAGTCGAGCTCATTCCCTCTGTTACAATTCCAAGCTCCAACGATGTTACATCTGTCAATAGCCTCTATGAATAGTCTTCATGCCACTGGAAGATGCCTCGAGACTCTTCATATTCTCTATGATCACCCTGAAGTCTCTTCAAGTCCTCTGGCAGAAACCATCAGTCATTTCTAGTAGTTACACTATGAACATCCAAGAAAACACATCAGCAACTGAATCGCCAACCATCCAAGAGTCATGATTCAGTTCTGATAATTGAATCATAACTGATCGATTAACTGTGAAGAGAAACAGTAGCCCTTCAATCATATTTCCAAGTATCCAACACCACTAGATTACAATCACAGGGTCTCGCGTTGATTTCTCCATTTCACATTTCGATATTTCGTAATTTCGGCATTCCTGTGGTGAAGAGTCTCGACACTCCAAGTTGCAATCCCCGAAACTCAAAATTTTTTTAGCTCCACTAGCTTATTCCCCTCACATGACAACAATTGGTGACCACAGGCTACGCCAAAAGTCATTTTGCAATTTCACATTTCGGCATTTCGTGATTTCGCATATCGCGAGTTCAAGAGGTTAGGGAACCCTGTTCCTTTGAATTTCCATTCAGTAAAATGATGATCTTTCGCCATGTGTCCTATGGACCCAACAGTCCATATCTTAACATGATTTTGAAACTTCATGGGCCTTCGTCGTGTCTGATCAAGGGTCTAGATCAATCCTCGATCCGATTGCTAGGATTATTTCACGATTTCGCATATCGTGAGTTAGAGAGGTTAGAGCACTCCTTCATTTGACCTTTCAGTCAGTGAAATGCCAATCTTTCTCCATTTGTCCTCTAGCTTCAATGGTCAGGATCATTTCACAAATTCATGAGTCTTCGTTGATGGTGGAGTTTATGCTTGCTACGTAAAACCCCGAAATAGAAAGATCTGATGTGACATAAACCTGCTGACATCACACATGGATTGACACGTGTCGAATAGCTACCACGTGTCACTCTGATTCGTGACTTACATGTGCCTAATATTTTGAATCCGCCTGACACTTGTCATTGCCTGATTGTGCCATGTGTCCTTAGCTGACGTGGTTTTTTGGTGTGCCTGTTTTGGGATTTCAGGGTTCGCTACTTCAAAGGTTAAAGTTCCTTTGATATTTTATTTCCCGATCTATGAAGCTCCGAAATGGAGTCTTTGTTGATGTGTCTGTTTCTGGATTTTTGGGTTCGCTACTTCAAAGGTTAAAGTTCCTTTGATTTTTTATTTCTCGGTCTGTGAAACTCCGAAATGGAGTCTTTGTTGATGTGCCTGTTTCAGTATTTCGGCGTTTCACATTTCGCAACTTTGGGACTCCTGTGATGAAGAGTTTTGACTCTTGACTCCTCTAACTCTGGGTATCCAAAACTTCGAAATGGAGTCATATCAACAGTCCACAATCTTAATGATTCGATGGTCTAGATCTTTTTGTGATTTCGCATATCACGAGTTCCTGCCGTGAGTTGCTTCCTTGACTCCTCCAAATCCCGGTATCCAAAAATCTGAAATGGAGTCAGATCAATGGTCCACAATCTCCCTTTGATCAACGACTCAGAGTAAGTCATGGTTTCTCATTTTGCGATTTCATCATTCTTGTCGTGAGTGTTCTTGACACCTCCAACTCCCGGTATCCGAAACTCCAAAATGGAGTCAAATCAACGGTCCACGATATCCCTTTGATCAATGAATCAGATTAACTTGTGGTTTTTCATTTTACGATTTTGGAATTCTTGTCGTGAGTGTCCTAGACACCTCCAACTCCTGGTATCTGAAACTCCGAAATGGGGATTAAGTCATGGTTTTACATTTCGCGATTTTCTATTGTGGGTTGCTTCCTTGACTCCTAGAGTTTATGCTTCTGAATGGGATTCAACAATCACTTGTTGAACTTTCCATTGCCATGCCATTATCCCTACGCTATTGGTCATGATCTTTGCCATCAATGATAAACACGCATACTCTACACTATCTCTTCTAATCTTATCGAGCTTTCTCTGCTGCATTTTCCCAAAATACTTCTGGTGCCCGCCTGGCACATTCTTCCTGTACTTAAGCCAGCGTCATTGTTGTACTTTCCATCAATGACAAGAATACGCTACCTGTAAAACATGCCAACAATCTCCCCCTTTGGCATTGATGGCAAAAAAGGCACCTGATCTCTTTTCTCCCCCTTTGACATCATTGTCAAAGAACACATGCTCCCCCTAAGTTGTTGGAGTATTTTTAGGAGGTATCAGATATTAAACCAACAAAAACTCCCCCTGACAGGATGGAATCTCTTATTTGAGGCCTATAGAATATTTGTATCTAAACCAGAGTCTTCTCCTTCTAATTCCTGGACCTATTCCTCTTCAGCTTCCATTGTATCCTCTGTAGAATACTCAAAATTGCTCACCTCTCTTACTGGGACTCCTTCATCAACATTTTCTTGTCATAACTGGATGAGTCCCCCTATGATTGTTCTCTCTCTACTTTTGACTGCTTTCCCCCCTTATTCCTAAAAGGTTAGCTTTCCCTGACAAGGTCTTTCCTCTTGTTATCTCTACAGGATGTCATGTATATCATTTTGTAAAACAAAATGTTGTTGTTGAGGTTGTTGTTGTCCTACTGAAACACTATGTAATTGTAGCTCGTACTTTTCAAACAACCCTTGGATCTTCCCATTGATTCTCATCAATTTCTATTTCTGCAAATTCATTTTTCTTCCATGATTCTTACAACCCTATGATTTTATGACCATATACATCGCAAGAGAAAAACACTACAAACATTCTCACATCTTCTTTTCCTTTTTACAAATGGAGGACCTGTATCAGGTTTCATAGGAGCACTGATTTCTACCTTGTTGAGTCCAATGCTGGATTTGTCATTTGGTGATGTCTGATTATCCAAGATTTTATCCAGGGTCATGGAACTATTCAAGAAATTGATTTGGGTGTTTGACTTCTCAACCTTCAAAACTTCTTCTTCCATCTTATGACATGATTCTTCTCCTACTTCTTCCATGGGATAAATGCTAACTGAACATTCTTTTATTGTATCTGAATCTTCTTCTTTACTTGCAGGGGAGGATTCAACATCAACATTGTTGTTTTCCCTTATGCTTTTAGCCACCACTTGTCCTGCGTTTACAGACTTTATCTTACATTCTTTGGAAGTCAACACCTCTTCACTGCCTCTATCACACTTTTGACTTGTACTAAGCAAATTATGTTTCAGACCATCCACAAGCAGAACATACTAGGCATCTCCTTTGTCATTACTCAAAATCACCATCCCTCTATCCTTGATTTTACCTGGTTCATCATTTTCAAGGGTCACATTTCCTGTTTTTCTTTTACTTATGGACATAAGCTTATCCTTGTCTCTGGTCATGTGTTTGGACCATCCACTATCTATATTCCCGGAGGCCTTTTGTTTTTGAGTTGAAAGTGATAGACCACATTTTTCACTATCTTTCCTTTTCCATGTGTTAGCCTTTCTATCTAAGAAATTTATCCTTGGATTTTCTTTGTAATTCTTCAGATGGCAGTTTTTAGCTTTGTGGCCAAAGTTGTGACAGTTATAGCATTCAATCTCATTGTTCAATAGGTCAAATTTATTTTTGTAGCATTGTCTACCGATTGACTGTTTATTATTTCTTGACCTCCTCAGTTGCATGTCTCTAGACTTAATTTGGCAATTTGCAATCTATGATGGTTTGTTTATTGGCTGTATAATTCTTTGTTGTGGCATATATTTATTCCTTTGAAATCTTAATTGCTCATGTATAAGTCTTAAGGAACAATTTACAGCTTTGTGACCAAATTTAGAACAATAGAAACAATATCCATAGAAAAATTCTTTGTACCTCGAAAATGGTTGTCTTCTTTGAGAAAATCGATTTCTTCCATGCTGATGATTTCCTTGAGCAGGGAGTGTATTATTTCCTTGTTCTATAGATTCAGTTATGGCACCTTTTTCTTTACTCATCCTAGGCAGTTGATTATCTTCCCTTGTTTCTGTAGGTTTGTTGTCGTCATTGGTTGTAGATTTGACAAACTTGATGAAGTATTTATTGCTTGGATGACCACTACCTGATCCCTCTTCATAACCCAAACCTGCTTTTAACTTTGGATTCTTTTTTTGATTTAGAATGGTGGCTAATCCTTTTGAGGCTTTGATACTTGACAAATTCTGATGATACAAGGCTTGAAACTTCTCCAACTCTTTCCTAGTTTTCACTCCTTCTTCTTCCAGAGTTTATAGCTTGCATTCTTTCCTGATAAATTTTGTTTCAGAATGTCCTCAATTTTCTTTGCCTCTCCTAATTCCACTTTTAGCAGGGCAAAGTCTTCATCAGGTTGTTTACTGTCTTTCTTGAACTGTATCAACAATTTTTTTTTCATTCTGTTCTTAATTCTGAGTCTCTCAATCTCTTCCAGTGCACTGATCATTTCTCCTTCCATATCAACCACAACTTCTTCTTCATTATCATCACTGCCTGTGATTTTATTATCATAATCCTCTTTGTCCATAATCATGAAGTCATTTACCTTAGCTTCATAGGAAGAGTCACTATCGGTGTCTTCTGAGGAGTCATCATTGTTTACACATAAACTTTTATTTCTATCAAATCTTTTGGATTTGTACTTCTCTTCACCTTCAGAGTTATGATCCTTCTTATTGTGTGGATACTTATTTGCAAAGTGACCTATCTTACCACAGTTAAAACATTTGAGGGGAATCTTTCCTTGATATTTTCCTAATCCTTTCTTTAACCTTCTCACAAATTTTGCCTCAATATCATCTAAATATGAATCAGTATCCTTGTCTGCTTTAAAAGATTCTTCTGTAGTAATGGATTTATCTTTGTTGATTTTCATTTCATATGCAGTTAAAGTTCCTAGGATTTAATCAATGGAAAAAGTTTTAAGATCATTTAGTTCTTCTATTGCAGAGACTTTTGGATTAAATTTATCAAGCAAAGATCTTAAAATCTTCTGAACTAAAATCGATTCTTCAATCTTCTCACCAAGACCCTTCATGGCATTCACAAGTTCTTCAACTCTTAAAAAATACTTGCTAACTGTTTCATCTTCATTCATCTTTAGTTGTTCAAACTTCAACCTAAATGTTTGAAGTTTGGCATCTTTTACTTTCTCATTTCCTTCATAGCTACTAATAAGTTTATCCCACATTTCTTTGGTAGTTTGAAGATGGATTACATTTACAAACTCGACTTATGCAAGTCCATTCAAGATAGAATTCATTCCCATATCATTAAAGCTAAATTCTAGCTTATCATCCTTGGAAGATAGCAAAATAGGTTTTATGTATCCAGTCTCTACTACATCCCAAACATCAGCACCTAAGGCCATTAGGTATGTTCTCATTCTAACCTTCCAGAAGGAAAAATTTGTTCCATCAAACAAAGGAAGATTAGTGGTTGAAGTCCCTTCATGACTTGTCATGTTTAAGCTTATAGATCTACCTTTAGATAAAAGGAACCTACTCTAATAC
>ML779568.1:1604474-1655544 GCA_009831015.1 Picea engelmannii
ATCAGTGGTTACCGTGCTTAAATAATTATTCTTATGTTAAACTCTTTGCAGAGAAATTAATGACAATCACAATAATGCAAAGAGGTAAGTAATATAACATTCAACATCAGTCACACATATGAAATATACAGAGACAGATATTTCCTGAGGAAACCCATAAAGGGTAAAAACCTCTTCTTCTTGGTAGGATAAGTAATCTTTACATTATGTACATTATCATACATATGAGCTCCAACTCATTGTGAGGCTACAACCTCTATTTTGAAAGATGCAACTTGCTGAGATCACCAACTTTGTTTTTTCCCTAGTACCTACTAGAAGGAAGCACCAACTCCCTGGTTTCTCTAGCACCCACTAGAAGGAAGCAACAACTCCCTCATTTCTCTGGAACCCACTAGAAGGAAGCAACAACTCCCTGGTTTCTCTAGTACCAACTAGTAGGAAGCACCAACTCCCTGGTTTTTTTAGCACCCACTAGAAGGAAGCAACAACTCCCTAAGTGTTCCAGCACCAATTAGATGGAAGCACCAACTTCCAGTCACACATGCACCAACCTGTAAAACAGAGAACAAAAATTCTCCCATGCACCACCCTGCCACCCTGGTTTCTCTGGCTGCAACCAGATGGAAGATACAACTCCCTGTGTTCAAGAACCCACTTAAACCTCTAAGGAAAACAATCCTCCCTAGCACCTCCCTACCACCCTGAAATATAAATTTTTCTATATATAAATTTATCACAGTGATACAATATTTATCAATGGCTTACCAATCTCATCATTGTTCTGCTACACTGCTCTTCTCTACCTGGATCATTGTCTTCCTGCACCCCTTCCTTACACTTTATGTTCTTCTTCCTTTTATGCTCTGTGTGCCATGTCCCTTCTATGCACCATTCCTCTTCTGGGGATTTCATTTGTTGCACTCTGCCTCCTTCTACACACCTAAATCACTCTCAACAACACCCAATCTCTTCTCTATTTTGCATTTTTTTTCTCACTGTGCATCTTCTACATTCTCTATTCACAATGCTTCTGCATGCTCTCCCCATGTCGAGTTCTCTTCCTAATCATCATCACAACTCGTTAGCTTCTCTCATGGTTAAAACCATGTGTCCATCATCACTGGGTGTTATGTCGAGATTCCTTAGCCTCTCCAGTAGTCGAGACTCTTTGTCTTCTCTGTCACAGTCGAGCTCATTGCCTCTATTGCAGTTCTTGGCTCCAACGGTCTTACATCTGCCAATAGCCTTTATGAACAGTCTTCATGCCACTGGAAGATGCCCTGAGACTCTTCATCTTCTTTGGCAATCACCCTGAAGTCTCTTCGAGTCCTTTGGCAGAAACCATCAGTCATTTCTAGCAGTTACACTGTCAACCTCCAAGAAAACGCATCAGTAACTGAATCACCAATCATCCAAGAGTCATGATTCAGTTATGCTAACTGAATCGTAACTTATTGATTAATTGTAAAGAGCAACAGTAGCCCTTCGATCAGATTTCCAAGTATCCAACACCGTTGGATTACAAGCACAGGGTCTCATGTTGATTTCACCATTTCACATTTCGGTATTTCGGCATTTCAGCATTCCTGTGGTGAAGAGTCTCAACACTCCAATTCACAATCCCTGAAAATTCGAAAAATTTTAGCTACACTAGATTCTTCCCCTCACGTGACCACTAGTGGTGACCACAGGCTACGCTAAAAGGCGTTTCGCAATTTTGCATTTCGGCATTTTGCGATTTCGCATATTGTGAGTTAGAGAGTTTAGGGAACCTCGTTCCTTTGACTTTCCAGTCAGCGAAATGACGATCTTTTGCCATGTGTCCTATGGACCCAACAGACTAGATCTTATCGTGATTTTGAAACTTCACGGGCCTTCGTCGTGTTTGATCAATGGTCCAAATCAATCCTCGATCCGGCGGCTAGGATTGTTTCGTGATTTCTCATATCGCAAGTTAGAGAGGTTAGAGCACTCCTTCTTTTGACCTTTCAGTCAGTGAAATGCCAATCTTTCACCATGTGTCCTTTGGCTGCAACGACTAGGATCATTTCACAAATTCACGAGCCTTCATTGATGGTGGAGTTTCTGATTTCTATGTAAAACCCTGAAATAGAAAGATTTGATGTGACATAAACCTCTTGACATCACACGTGGATTGACACGTGTCGAATAGCTACCATGTGTCACTCTAATTCATGACTTAAATGTGACTGAAATGTTGAATCATCTTGACACTTATCATTTCTTGATTGTGCCACGTGTCCTTAGCTGACGTGGTTTGTTGGTGTGTCTGTTTCAGGATTTCAGGGTTCGCTACTTCAAAGGTTAAATTTCCTTTGATCTTTGATTTCTCGGTCTGTGAAACTATGAGATGGAGTCTTTGTTGATGTGCATGTTTCAAGATTTTTGGGTTCACTATGTCAAAGGTTAAAGTTCCTTTGATATTTGATTTCCCAGTCTGTGAAACTCCGAAATGGAGTCTTTGTTGATGTGCCTATTTCAGGATTTCAGCATTTCTCATTTCTCAACTTCGGGACTCCTGTGATGAAGAGTCTCAACTCTTGACTCCTCCAACTCCCGGTATCCAAAACTCTAAAATGGAGTCAAATCAACGGTCCACAATCTTGATGATTCGATAGTCCAAATCTTTTTGTGATTTCGCATATCGTGAGTTCCTGCCGTGAGTTACTTTCTTGAATCCTCCAACTCCCAGTATCCAAAACTATGAAATGGAGTCAGATTAATGGTCCACAATCTCCCTTTGATCAATGACTCAGATTAAGTCGTGGTTTCTCATTTCATGATTTCATCATTCTTGTCGTGAGTGTTCTTGACACCTCCAACTCTCGGTATCCAAAACTCTGAAATGGAGTCAGATCAATGATCCACGATCTCCCTTTGATCAACGACTCAGATTAAGTTGTGGTTTCGCATTTTGCGATTTCAACATTCTTTTCGTGAGTGTCCTAGACACCTCCAACTCCCGGTATCCAAAAACTCTGAAATGGAGATTAAGTCATGGTTTCACATTTCACGATTTTCTGCCGTGAGTTGATTCCTTGACTCCTGGAGTTTACGCTTTTGAATGGGATCCAATGATCACTTGCTGAACTTTCCATTTCCATGCCATTATCCTCGCGCTATTGGTCGTGATATTTGCCATCAATGACAAACACGCATACTTTGCACTATCTCTTATGATCTTATCGAGCTTGCTCTTCCGCGTCTTCCCAAACTACTTCTAGTGCCCGCCTAGCACATTCTTCTTGTACTTAATCCATCATCATTGTTTTACTTTCCATCAATGAAAAGAATACGCTACTTGTAAAACATGCCAAAAATATCCTCCTTTGGTATTGATGGCAACAAAGGCACCTGAAGTCTTTTCTCCCCCTTTGACATCAATGTCAAAGAACACATGCTCCCCCTGAGCTATTGCAGTATTTTTAGGAGGTATCAGATATTAAACCAACACAAATTCCCCCTGATAGGATGGATTCTCTTATTTGAGGCCTGTAGAATATTTGTATCTAAACCAGAATATTCTCCTTCTGATTCTTAGACCTGTTCATCTTCAGCTTCCACTGTATCCTCTGTAGAATACTCAAAATTTCTCACCTCTCTTACTAGGACTCCTTCATAAACATTTTCTTGTCATAACTAGATGACTCCCCTTATCACTATTCTCTCTCTTTTTCTGACTTCTTTCCCCCTTTGTTCCTAAAATTTTAGCTTTCCCTGACAAGGTATTTCCTCTTGTTATCTCTACAGGATGTCATGTATATCATTTTCTAAAACAAAATGTTGTTGCTGAGGATGATATTGTCCTACTGAAACACTACGTAATTGTAGCTCGTACTTTTCAAAAAACCCTTAGATCTGCCCATTGATTCTCATCAATTTCTATTATTGCAAATTCATTTTTCTTCCATGATTCTTACAACCCAAGGATTTTATGACCATATACATCACAAGAGAAAAACACTACAAACATTCCCACATCTACTTTTCCTTTTTACAAATGGAGGACCTGTATCAGGTTTCTTAGGAGCACTGATTTCTACCTTGTTAATTCCAATACCGGATTTGTCATTTGGTGATCTCTGACTATCCAAGATTTTATCCAGGGTCATAGAACTATTCAAGAACTTGATTTGGGTGTTTGACTTCTCAGCCTTCAAAACTTCTTCTTCCATCTTATGACATGATTCTTCTCCTACTTCTTCCATGGGATAAATGTTAACTGAACATTCTTTTATTGTATATCAATCTTCTTATTTACTTGCAGGGGAGGATTCAACATCAACATTGTTGTTTGTCCTTATGCTTTTAGCCACCACTTGTCCTGAGTTTACAGACTTTATCTTACAGTCTTTGGAAGTGAACACCTCTTTACTGCCTCTATCACACTTTTGACTTGTATTGAGAAAATTATGTTTTAGACCATCCACAAGAAGAACATATTGGGCATCTCCTTTGTTATTACTAAAACTCACCATCCCTCTATCCTTGATTTTACCTGGTTCATCATTTTCAAGGATCACATTTCCTGTTTTTCTTTTACTTATGGACAGAAAGTTATCCTTGTCTCTAGTCATGTGTTTGGAACATCCACTATCTATATTCCCGGAGGCCTTTTGTTTTTTAGTTGAAAGTGCTAGACCACATTTTTCACTATCTTTCCTTTTCCATGTGTTGGCCTTTCTATCTAAGAACTTTATCCTTGGATATTCTTTGTAATTCTTCAGATGGCAGTTTGCAACTTTGTGGCCAAAGTTGTGACAGTTATAGCATTCAATCTCATTGTTCAATAGGTCAAAGTTATTTTTGCAACATTGTCTACTCATTGACTGTTTATTATTTCTTGACCTCTTCAGTTGCATGTCTCTAGACTTAATTTGGCAATTTGCAATATGTGACGGTTCGTTACTTGGATGTATCATTCTTTGTTGTGGCAGATATTTATTTCTTGGAAATCTTAATTGCTCATGTCTAAGTCTTAAGTAACAATTTACAACTTTGTGACCAAAGTTAGAACAATAGAAACAATATCCATAGAAAAATTCTTTGTACCTGGAAAATGGTTGTCTTCTTTGAGAAAATTGATTTCTTCCATGCTGATGATTTCCTTGAGTAGGGAGTGTATTATTTCCTTGTTCTACTGATTCAGTTCTGGCACCTTTTTCTTTACTCCTCCTAGGAGGTTGATTTTCTTCCTTTGTTTCTGCAAGTTTGTTGTCGTCATTGGTTGTAGATTTGACAAACTTGATGAAGTATTTGTTGCTTGGATGACCACTACTAGATCCCTCTTCATAACCCAAACCTATTTTCAACTTTGGATTCCTTTGTTGATTCAGAATGGTGACTAATCCTTCTGAGGCTTTGATACTTGACAGATTCTGATGATACAAGGCTTGAAACTTCTCGAACTCTTTCCTAGTTTTCACTACTTCTTCCAGAGATTTACAACTTGCCTTCTTTTTTGATAACTGTTGTTTCAGAATGTCCTTGATTTTATTTGCCTCTTCTAATTCCACTTTTAGTAGGGAAAAGTCTTCATCGGGCTGTTTACTGTGTTTCTCGAACTGTATCAGCAATTGTTTTTGTTTTCTGTTCTTAATTTTGAGTCTGTCAATCTCTTCCAGTGCACTGATCAGTTCTCCTTCCATATCAACCATAGATTCTTCTTCATTATCATCACTTCCTGTGATTTTATTATCATAATCCTCTTTGTTCATAAGAATGAAGTCATTTACCTTATCTTCACAGGAAGAGTCACTATCGGTGTCTTCTAAGGAGTCATCATTGTTTACACATAAACTTTTCTTTCTATCAAATCTTTTGGATTTGTACTTCTCTTCACCTTTAGAGTTTTGTTCCTTCTTTTTGTGTCGACACTTATTTGCAAAGTGACCTATCTTACCACAGTTAAAACATTTGAGGGGAAGCTTGCCTTGATATTTTATTGATCATTTCTTTAACCTTCTCACAAATTTTGCCTCAATATCATCTAAATATGAATCAATATCCTAGTCTACTTTAAAATATGCTTCTTTAGTAATGGATTTATCTTTGTTGATACTCATTTCATATGCAGTTAAAGTTCCTAGGAGTTCATCAATGGACAGAGTTTTAAGATCATTTAGTTCTTCTATTGTAGAGACTTTTGGATTAAATTTATCAAGCAAAGATATTAAAATCTTTTGAACTAAAATCGATTCTTCAATCTTCTCACCAAGACCCTTCATGTCATTCACAAGTTCTTCAACTCTTAAAAAATAATTTATAACTGTTTCATCTTCATTAATATTTAGTTGTTCAAACTTCAGCCTAAATGTTTGAAGTTTGGCATCTTTTACTTTCTCATTTCCTTCATAGCTGCTAATAAGTTTATCCCACATTTCTTTGGTAGTTTGAATATGCATCACCTTTACAAATTCGGATTCTGCAAGTCTATTCAAGATAACATTCATTCCCATAGCATTAAAGCTAAATTCTAGCTTATCATCCTTGGAAGCTAGCACAACAGGGTTTATGTATCCAGTCTCTACTACATCCCAAACATCAACACCTAAGGCCATTAGGTATGTTCTCATTCTAACCTTCCAGAAGGAAAAATTTGTTCCATCAAATAGAGGAGGCTTAGTGGCTGAAGTCCCTTCATGACTTGTCATGTTTAAGCTTATAGATCTACCTTTAGATAAAAGGAACCTACTCTAATACCAATTGTTGGACAACTGAGAGGGGGGGTTGAATCAGTTGTTACCGTGCTTAAAAAAATATGCTTATGTTAAACTCTTTGCAGAGAACTTAATGACAATCACAATAATGCAGGGAGGTAAGCAATATAACATTCGACATCAGTCACACATATGAAATATACAGAGACAGATATTTCCTGAGGAAACCCATAAAGGGTAAAAACCTCTTCTTCTTGGTATGATAAGTAATCTTTACATTTTGTACATTATCATACATATGAGCACCAACTCATTGTGAGGCTACAACCTCTATTTTTCAAGATGCAACTTGTTGAGAGCACCAACACTCTGTTTTCTCTAGTACCAACTAGAAGGAAGCACCAACTCCCTGGTTTCTCTAGCACCCACTAGAAGGAATCACCAACTCCCTTGTTTCTCTAGCACCCACTAGAAGGAAGAAACAACTCCCTAAGTGTTACATCACCAACTAGATGGAAGAACCAACTTCCAGTCACACAGGCACCAACCTGTAAAACAGAGAACAACAGTTCTCCCTTGCACCACCCTGCCACCCTGGTTTCTCTAGCTGCAACTAGATGGAATATACAACTACCTGTGTTCAATCACCCCCTTGAACCTCTGAGGACAATAGTCCTCCCTAGAACCTCCCTACCACCCTGAAATATAAAGTTTTCTATATATAAATTTATCATAGTGATAGAATATTTATCAATGGCTTACTGGTCTCATCATTGTTCTGCTACACTGCTCTGCTCTACCTGCATCAATGTCTTCCTACACCCCTTCCTTACACTTTATGTTCTTCTGCCTTTTATGCTTTGTGCGCCATGTCCCTTCTATGCACCATTCCTCTTCTATGCATTTAAGTTGTTGCGCTCTACCTCCTTCTACACACCTGAATCACTCTCAACAACACCCAATCTCTTCTCTGTTATGCGTTTTTATTCTCACTGTGCATCTTCTGCATTCTCTATTCACAATGCTTCTGCATGCTCTCCCCATGTCGAGTGATTTTATTGATCATCATCCCAACTCTTCAGCTTCTCTGGCAGTTAAACCCATGCGTCCATCATCACTGGGTGTTATTCCAAGATTCCTTAGCCTCTCTAGTAGTTGAGACTCTTCGTCTTCTCTGTCACAGTCGAGCTCATTCCCTCTATTGCAGTTCTAGGCTCCAACGGTCTTACATCTGTCGATAGCCTCTATGAACAGTCTTCATGCCACTGGAAGATGCCTTGAGACTCTTCATATTCTTTGGTGATCACCCTGAAGTCTCTTCAAGTCCTCTGGTAGAAACCATCAGTCATTTCTAGCAGTTACATTGTGAACCTCCAAGAAAACGCATCAACAACTGAATCACCAACTGTCCAAGAGTCATGATTCAGTTCTGCTAAATGAATCATAATTGATCGATTAACTTTTAAGAGCAATAGTATCCCTTCGATCATATATCCAAGTATCCAACACCGTTTGATTACAAGCACAGGGTCTCGCGTTGATTTCACCATTTCGCATTTCAGTATTTCATCATTTTGGCATTCTTGTGGTGAAGAGTCTCGACACTCCAAGTCGCAATCCCCAAAAATCTGAAAACGTTTAGCTCCACTAGATTCTTCCCCTCATGTGACCACCAGTGGTGACCATAGGCTATGCCAAAAGGCATTTTGCAATTTTGCATTTTGGCATTTCGCAATTTCGCATATCGCGAGTTCAAGAGGTTAGGGAACCCCATTCCTTTGACTTTCCAGTCATCTAAATGACGATCTTTCTCCATGTGTCCTATGGACCCAACAGTCCATATCTTATCATGATTTCGAAACTTCACGGGCCTTCATCGTGTCTGATCAACGGTCTAGATCAATCCTCGATCCAACGGCTAGAATTATTTCAAGATTTCGCATATCACGAGTTAGAGAGGTTAGAGCACTCCTTCCTTTGAATTTTCAGTCAGCGAAATGCCAATATTTCATCATGTGTCCTCTTAATTCAATGGCCAGTATCATTTCACAAATTCACGAGCCTTCATTGATGGTGGAGTTTATGCTTGCTATGCAAAACCCTGAAATAGAAAGATCTGATGTGACATAAACCTATTGATGTCACACGTGGATTGAAACGTGTCGAATAGTTGCCATATGTTACTCTAATTTGTGACTTACATGTGCCTGAAATGTTGAATCATCTTGACACTTTTCATTGCCTAATTGTGCCACATGTCCTTAGCTAACATGGTTTGCTGACGTGGTTTGTTGGTGTGCCTATTTCGAGATTTCGGGGTTCGCTACTTCAAAGGTTAAAGTTCCTTTGATCTTTGATTTCCCGGTCTGTGAAACTTTGAAATGGAGTCTTTATTGATGTGCCTATTTTTGGATTTCAGGGTTCACTACTTCAAAGGTTAAAGTTCCTTTGATCTTTGATTTCCCGGTCTGTGAAACTCCAAAATGGAGTCTTTGTTGATGTGCTTGTTTCGGGATTTCGGTGTTTCGCATTTTGCAACTTCGGGACTCCTATGATGAAGAGTCTCGACTCTTGACTCCTCCAACTCCCAGTATTCAAAACTCTGAAATGGAGTTAGATCAATGTTCCATAATATCCCTTTGATCAATGACTCAGATTAAGTCATGGTTTCGTATTTCGCGATTTCGTCATTCTTGTCATGAGTGTTCTTGACACCTCCAACTCCTGGTATCTGAAACTCCAAAATGGAGTCAGATCAACAATCCATGATCTCCCTTTGATCAATGACTCATATTAAGTCATGGTTTCACATTTCGTGATTTCGACATTCTTTTCATGAGTGTCATAGACACCTCCAACTCCTGGTATCCAAAACTCTGAAATGGAGATTAAGTCGTGGTTTCACATTTCATGATTTTCTGCTGTGAGTTGCTTCCTTGACTCCTAGAGTTTACGCTTCTGAATGGGATCCAATGATAACTTGTTGAAATTTCCATTGCCATGCCATTATCCCTACACTGTTGGTCGTGATCTTTTCCAACAATGACAAACACGTATACTCTGCACTATCTCTTCTGATCTTATCGAGCTTGCTCTACTGCATCTTCCCAAAATACTTCTGGTGCCTGCCTGGCACATTCTTCCTGTACTTAAGCCATCATCGTTGTTGTAATTTCCATCAATGACAACGATACGCTACCTACAAAACATGCCAACACCATATTGGATAGGTACACATGGGGAGATGATTAGTTTGATCCTCCATGGGGCTAAAGATCCCACTAGATAGATGTTGAGACCCCAACAAGGGGTAGAGGCAGAACATAGTTTTTTCACCAGGGAAGAGTAGAACGTTCCACCAGAGGCAGCTGAGCAAACTTGTACCTAGGGGGGTTGTTCCTTCTCCACTGAGACATTGGCCTTGGAAGGCCCATGACATCACCTATGACCTCCTATGACATCATCTGATGATATGGGAGTGTGGGAGGCAGTTGTGTCATGATTGACAAGTGTGGAAGCTTCCATATGCCCAATAAGGGATAACGTTTTCCTCCAGGAGGACACATTTTCCCTAGAAAGGGATAATTTCACCCTAAAGGGGCATGATGTCTTCATTATTTGCTTGATTAAGGTTTCATTATGACATTTTAATGTAAAATAGTATTATTGTGCATTTTGGCCCTTCGGCCTTTTGATGACCTAAAATTTGATTAAGTTGATTGGTATGGTATATATTGAGGGTTTTAACTCTCATACTTTCATAATATTTCACTCACCACTTGGTGAGGCCTGAAATTTTTGGCCCTGTTAGGGTTATTGGCTGAAATTGTGGTGCACTTTTTGAAGGAGACTTGTTTTGGTGATTTTTTGGCATTTATCTTCGTGGAAGGTTTACAACTAGGGTTTGTCTATATGAATGCTTGGTGGATGTAAGTAAATTTATGCAAAACACTTCTTTATTGAATTGTTATGGTATTTGTACTTGCATTTTGTTATTATAATTTGTTGGATTAAACCCTTGGTGACAAGAACATGTTGGTATCCTTGTCTCATGTCCCTACTGAGTTAAAGATCCATTTGATTTTTTTGAAGTTAGATAGATCCTTTCCATAGAAACACTCTAATCCTATTCTTCTAGCCTAGCCATTTTTTATCTTGTCTTTGAGCCAAGGAAGGAGAAAACACACTAAGGCCTAGGGTTTCTAAACCTTAGTGAGTTATTTTCCCTAGGGTTTAATTGATGAAGTCTTGCCTTAGCAACACTTCATCATCAAACTCTCATTTCCTTAGACATAACATCTATCACTCAAGCTATCTATTTTATTCTTGTAAATAAGATGAAGAAGGAGAAGAAAGAACTAAGGCCTAGGGTTTCTACACCTTAGTGAGCCTTTCTCCCCTAGGGTTTCATTGTTGAGGACTTTCTTTAGAAACACCTCAACATTTAACCCTCATGTATTGAGCCATGTCATTTCTTTCTCAAGAAGGACATTTAAATTTTTCTTTTGAGCTAGAGAAGGAGGAAGACGCACTAAGGCCTAGGTCATCTACACCTTAGTGAGTCGTTTCCCCTAGGGTTTGACTTGTTCAAGCCTTTCTTTAGCAATACTTCAACATCAAACCCTCTTGTTTCTAGCCTTGTCACTATCATCACGATCCTTCAACATTTGTATCCCTTTTTGACTCCATTTTCCCTAATAAAGCACTAATTTAAGACCTCCATTGTTTGAGAACCTTGATCATACAACAACTAAATACTTTGAACAAATACTAATCATTATAACCTTAGATTAGACTAACAATCACTAAACCTATTGTTATATTCATCTATTGATGCTATAAACATCTCTGTGAATCATTTATTTTATCTTTAAAGAAATTGAATGACTGGCTAAGGCAATGTTTCTAGTGTTGATATCATTACATTGATTTCCATTAGCATTTACCGTGAAGTGACATATTATAATCATTGTCATTATACATCATTGAATTGCTTAATTAATATTGTTTATCAATTTATCTATATCATAAGTCCATGATTATACAAATTACTAACCAAGAAAGTGATCTTGCATATGAATATTTTATTTGTTGCTTTGTCTCGGGTAGGTAGACATTTTGGTTATTACTCATCTCTATTGGTTGATTAGCCGGGAATTTCTGATCGGTGGTGACTTGTGAGGGGAAATATTATAATTATCCTTTCAATCCTTTGGAATCTCAAAACCCCAGGTCACCAGGGACGTCTCCCCTGGGCCTTACCTCCCTAAACAGAAAGAGATATCCCATTGAGGTGACAGTGGTGGGATAGTCTCAGTTACGCCAATTTCCCAATTTTCATCCATCTTTTAACTTAATTAGAAACTATGTGATAACATTTTGGCACCATTGCTAGGGTACACTCAGTCAATTCTCCTCAAGAAGACACTTTTTGGTAAGCCTTGCCTCAAGAGTCTTTATCTTACAAGCTTACCTGGCGACTCCACTAAGGGTGATTCTCTTTACCTCTTTTGATAATTTCAAGAAATTTATCTGGCGAATCCACTGATGACGAAGCCAAATATGACTTCTCAATGGGACCCGGGAAACTTCACACCTTTGGAAATGAATAAAATCCTAGGATACCCTCGATAGATGCCCCGGAAGTACAAAAAGTGGCTCCCTAGATTCACTAGTAGTGATGGGGAAAGACTCGACTATCACATGAGTAATTTTTGGGCTTTCTTTCGACTCCACCCTATCAGTGATGATGCGTAAGACTTAGTAATGAAACTTTTCTCTGCCACTCTGCATGGAAATGCTAGAATATGGTATGATAATCTTCCAGTCCCTAGCATCACATCTATGGACCAGTTAGAAGAAACCTTTCTCATGATTTGGGGCATGAAATTGGAAGGTATCCAATTATTACTTAAAGCACTCAAATACATAAGAAAAATTAAGGATGAGACTGTCAAGGATTATGGGGTTAGGTTTCAGATGTTGTTGTACCAGATTCCTAGATTCCTAGATCTCTTTACCAATGCACTTCTGGGGCATTTGAGATTCCTCCTCAATAAAAAGGGTCCAAAAACACTCACAAAATCTTATAACATGGATATAAAATTTGAGGCAAATATCTCCTGGTTTAGGAAAGGACATCCCTTTACCCTAGATGCATTTATTTTGGAGAGATTAGTTTCCCTTGAGATCTTTACTGAAAATTCATAAGAAAGAAGGGAACAAGTTTTTAACCAACAAAATGAAGACATGGTTAAGGATATGGAACCTAAGAAAAATGATGAAGTATCAACCTGTGCTCCTCCCTCTAACAAAGCCATCCAAGAACTTTTACCCCCTACACAACAAAAAGATGATGAGTTTAGCTTCTTTCCTTTTTAGGATGTTGATTATACCTTGTTCCATGATTTAGAGAGTGAAGGAGGAATATAATCCCTGAAATAAGTAGATCTTCCCTGTTGTACAATTGAATATGAAGTGGCAGTTAATGAGGATGAAACAATAATGCATGTTGAAGACACCCAAGTCCTCAAACCTCCTGCACAAGAAGAAACAGTGAGTTAACCTCCTCCCAAAGATTTTTATGATTCTCTATGTTGGAGCCGCCTTTGTTTTTCTAGCCCATCACAACTTTCATTCTTAATGCTTGATATCGATAGATGGTTTTCGTGTTTTCCCTTTGTGGTTTCAAAATCTCTGAAGATTTATCATGCGAGCAACGATGATTACTGTACTCTTGAGACGAGTCCAATCTTTCGTAAAAATGTTTCCTCTTTGTTCTACCTCAGGATATCGTAGGTCAGATACTATAAGTCATGTAGTTCACACATCCCGAGCTATGAAACGGCGAAAACACTTTAATTTTTCACCCAGGGCAGTAACGAGAGTAAAGTTTTCCCTAAACCATGATTAAACGTCATCGGGTTTTCGCACCTCGGTGATCAAGAAATATAAAAATTTATTGTCGTAGCCCCGATAGCCGAGAACACGAGGTCCTTATTTTAGTAACCCGTGTCAAGGTTAAAAGTAAAAGCTAAACCATGGTAAAAGTTTTGTCGGCAATTCACCACTCGACGTTTTATTTTTTTTTAAATTTACACCATCTCGGCCCCGACTCGCAAAGTCACAATAAGGATATAAACATAATTAATTAATTACTAAATTCGAGTTTATATTCCCTTTTTATTAAGTCGTATTATCGCGATCTCGCGGTTTCGCATCTCAGCATGCAAACCCCTTGAAATTTATTTTTGAAGCTCCTAGTCGCAATAGGGCGAATATAATAATTATGAAATTAATTGATCCCCTAATCACAATTTCATTATTATTAACCAAAATTGATCATCGCAGTCGCGGGTGTTAGAGGTTCAAAGTGTTAAAGTAAAACCCCCGATATAACGAATACTGAAATATTGATTAACGTTGGCAAAACCGGATTAATTAAGATAAATAAATACATATCCTGTGTTTCGATGCTTGCATGATTTATGAGGTATCCTTATTCTTTCCATACGCCAACTGAAATTTTAAACCGCCAAAATTTTATGACATTCGTGAGCAAATAGGGCAAATCGATGAATATAAGATCGGATTTTTGTGGAAAAATTTATTTCTAAACATGATTTGACAGAATTGTTCTGAAAGGTACCGAGTTTTTGAATATATATAAGAGCTGTGGTTCATTATAACAAATGCATTTTCATATTATGAATAGCACATTATCTATGAGCAAGCTGACTTCTGTATGTATACGTATTTCTATCGCAGAAGAGATAAAACACAATCTCCAGCCATGGCTCCGCGAAAAGCATCCAAAGCCAATGTTGAGGTTTCGGGACAAGGCTCAGACAATGTCATTGATACTTTTCCTTGAAGTATCGACTCAGTCCTGAATTGATCGTTCATTTAAGATGTTCTGCAGGCATAATTGGTGGATTATTCCGATGACTCCAACGACAACGAAAAAGATGATATAACCACCAAGTACAAGATCGTCATTCAATCCGGAATGCATAAAGTAGCAACCAGGCCAAGATTGCTTCCATATTATGACATGGTCCAATGGGCATTAGACCATGTGGACATACCGACCAGAACCATCATGAACGAGCAAAAAGTCACCATCGAGACTTTCAGGCCTGAACATCTGCAAGACATGTATAAGCTGCCTACAACATCCGACTATACATATGGCACCGAATTCTTGGACGAGTTCAAGAAGAAGGAATGCGTATAGTATGATAAAACCATGTCCAGTTTAATAAAAGATTGGGTTTCGCACGTCGTGAAGTTCAAAGTTGATAGCCATGGCATATATTCAATAGCTTTCCTAGAGCCACAATACAAGTATGTAGCCATGATGACATGCAGGTTATACGGGAGAGAGGACACCTCACATTTTTTTATTCTATGGGTGCCTCTAATGTTTCAGGTTGCCGAAGGAAGTTCCTTCGACTGGGAAAAAATGTTGTCCGATTGCTTGACCAGTCGGGTGACAGAGTATCAGGCATAGAAAGAGAACGGAAAGGCGTCTTCATTTTTCATGTCTGCATACATTATGGACGTTGTGTGTTTTTTGACACCATTTCCCTTAATGAGCTGGAGTTGGACTCTAGCAGAAGACGAGCCCATACACGTTTATCATGCAAAATTATGGGAAAACAAAGCGGTAGATTTCATATACGAAATCTTCAACTAGGTGATGGTGCCTCTGCACGTCACTATTTTTGGTCACCTGCCACCCAGGATCTCGGACAGTATAGTGACAAATTTGAGCAGTATATCAGACTGGTATGTAGAGGATGAATTTTCATACCTCGAAATTTTTGAGGCTTCGGTTCCCCCACATGCATTGCCATTGTTCATTCCCGACAAGTTGGCTTGTCATGAGGTTGCTAGGAAAACAATAATTGGTGGTATAAGAAAAGAGCTTAAGGGATACTCAAAGAAGGTATGGCCACCTTTTCCTATTCATTTAAATTCTTATTCTTTATTATATTTCGGGCATGCCAAAGCTGAGGCAGTATCCCTGGAAGACCTAAATTTGGGCCTCATTGAATACAAGAAGCACAATCCGCAAAGGGTCGCGAGCAATCATTTGGCCAGTTGCAGGCTCAAGAGGTTTGAGCATGAGAATTCACCCTCGGATGACATTTTCCGAGGCGCAAGGTCATATGCCGAGATTCTAGCTTGGATACAAACCTTGGCACCCGAAGAAAGAGCCGATGTTTTGAAGTTCCAGGAACATCGACGCAGTTGTCTTCCCGTAGTGTTGCGGGGTGAGAGTTCGAGTACGTCGGAGGCAAAATAGAGAGATTTTGAAGGCTCTAAGGATGCGACTACCGATCAAGAAAAACACCAGGACGAGGGAGATAAAACTAAGAGTCTGAAAGCGGAAATAAAGACTCCCGACCCACCAAAGAAGAAGAGGTTGGTTACTACTCCAGAAATATCAGCGAAGCAGATCGAAGAACCTATCACATCAGTTACCCCATTGCAGTCGACTCAGGGAAGTATTGATGCAGGATGGATCTTCAATGAAGAGTTGAGGCTTATAAGGGTATACGAACTCCCTCCAAATGAGTTTTTATTCAATAAGAAGAGAAAGGGAGTGGTAAAGAGGGAATTCTATCAGGAAGGAGAGTCAACAGCAAATAAATACAAAGTCATAACTGATGGGAAGGACAAGAAGAATGAACAATTCACGACTGAAATAGTAGGGACATTAGGAGCATATGCCTCGGTGAACCAATTCTCAGTTAAGCTTTTGAAAAACCAACTTAAACGAAAAAATCGTCTCATCAAGACCCTTGAAGCCAGACTAGCCATAGCAACAGAAACTGCCAAAGACTAGGTGAGCGTAGGAATAGAGCAGGTCAGGTTGGCCGATAAAAATGAGATAGAGCTACTCAATACTAAGATCAAGCAAGCACAACTGGTGGTCTGAGATGGTCAGATGCAAGCAAGCCAGCAAAGAGATTTGATCCAACAACTGTAGGCTAGGGTGGAAATCGCCGAAAGCAAAGTGATAGATATCGGGATGTTTCAGTCCCAGGCGATGGAGATTCGGGGCAAAGTCTCTGCAACTCAACGAAATTTACTCGGAAAGGTAGGGGATATTCGGTACAATTTCTTGCTGGTTAATCAAGTTTTGGAGAACTTATCTGCCAGAGAAAGGGACGCTGGAGCAGCACGGGTCGCCTTCCAAGAGGTTGTGATAGCCACAAACAACAGGAGTTCGGGAAGTACTCCCAGGTTCACCATTTCGGAGCAGACCAGAGGAAACATTCTATTAAAAGAATGGGAGCACAACATCGTGGAAGGCAAGTTGCAAGCCAAAAAGGTAATGAATTCCTTAGAATAGGCCTTTAGTTCTATAGATGGATATCTGCTAGGCATTGATAGTGGAGGTAATGTCGAGGCGTTGATGCAAATGAATATGGCAAAAATATCTCTTGATCTAAAGGAAAAATAGGAAAGAGATTCGGCCGAGATTTTCGAAGTGACTATGGCGGACATAGTCCAAATAGACAAATTCATGATTAGAACAAGTGCGCAAATATGCACTATCAACATCATAGACGGACAGATGGAAGACAGGCTGCCAAAGTTAGCCTGAGAATGTTACTTTTTTGAATCTAGCTATCAAGAAGAAACGTCGAGGTTGATATCTCAGTTGGTTGAAAGATGTGTCGCCTGTACCAAGCACGCGCGGGGAAAAACGTCTGGCACCAAGTAAAAACAGAGAAAAAGAAATGGAGCGATTGCTCTCCTCCCTATCATAACTGAAATTTTGTGACGATTGAGATTCTATCTTATTTGTAAAACTATATAAATATACCACAGAAAGAAAAGAAAAAAAGGGATGGACCTTTTTGTGTCGATTGTAACATAGTTTTTACAAATTTGAGAGTTAATACAAAGAAAATCTGAAGATTCTCAATACCGTCACGACTGTGTTATGAGTTTGTTTTTTTGTATTTCATATTTCATTTAATTTCATATTCATAACTGATGAATTCTTCGTTATAATTTAGTACGACCACTACTATAGTGAATGAATTTTTGTTTTCTATAATTGTTTACTATTTTTCCTCTGTACCGGCTATCAACAGGTGTAAGACCAGTCAACACTTTCAGAGTTCTACATATATTTTATGCTACATCGGGTTATTTCCTTACAATTTTCCTCTCCTATTTATACGTCAGATTCTCCCTTGATAGGAGCCTTACATCATAGATAGATAAATGTTTTTCTCCCACCTCATACATTTTATTAAGATATAACTCAGTTACGGGAAAGAGCCTTTGATTTGCACCCCGTTTTATTTCCGAAACCGTAAATTCTCTTTTATATGACCAAATTGAGACAACACTTAATTTCTCTCTGAAGTTTTTCTTATTTTACTGCTCCTCCATGACTATCCCTGTACCAACACAGCCTAATATCAAACCTGGATTGTCAAATCAAACGCACATTGCCTTAAACCTTTTCGACACTATTCTTAAAACAACTACTACCCGGGTTGAACTCGAATGTTCATGGTCTGCGATTGAATAGGATATAACCATCCAGGAACAGTTGGAAGCTAGACAACGTCAATGTAGAAATCTTCCTTAGTTTCCTTTGCCGAAGGTTGACGTTTCCCTCTCCTCCACCCTTTACACACTTTCAGATGCCTAGAAACTGTACTTCTAAGCCTTAAGTATAAACTCTGGAACAACATCTTTCTGGCGCCGTTGCTGGGGACCGAAGTTACGAAATCTTTTTCCCTAGGAAAATGACATTTGTTTTTCATTGAAAGTGTTACCCTTTGATAGTGAACAAAGAGTACACACCTTTTAAGGATTCCTAATCTTTCACTTGGTGACTCCACAAACAATAAACTGGCATCCGGTCGAAAGAATACCAGACAAAACCCGGATGGTAAGCAGATTACGCCCATTACAGATCCCGAGAAGATTCTAAAGGCGAGAGGCTCTCTTAAGCCAACCACTACAGTTTACAAACTTAAAACCCCACAACTGAAGACTAAGAGTTCTTATGAACCCTCAACTTCACGCAGTCCTCCCTTTGATACTAAATTTTTAACGCCAAACTGCTCTGAACTTAGGAGTGAGATTCATCCAACAATCCCCTTAGTACACAAAGGAAAGGGCCCTCCTGAAAGTTCGTCGGTAGTTGAAATACCATATTTCCTTCAATTAAATTTCCCTACCTCACCAAATTATGAAGAGTGTGTTACACATTCGGTTTCCACACCCGTCGGTTCTTCTAATTTCGTCTCTTGCAAATCCGAAGAACCGAGTCCTCACGTTCCTTATCTTTCCTCGTCGGATTTTCCTCTTCGTGAAGAAAATAAAGATTCACTTTTAATTTTTCGAAACGCCCTTTACAACTTTCCACAAATAACGATGGCAGCCGCCGGAGGAGGAGGTGGAGGGTTTATCAGAGGAGGAGGGGGAGGAGCCCCTCTAGGATGATTTGGAGGCCAAGGGCCTCCCCCCCCTCCCAGAGTGTTTTTGAAATATGCAGCCAGATATGCTCCCTTAGTATTTCTCATCCCTCTACACAACCTTCCCGAAAATTACATAAAAAATTTACCAAAATTCACCAGGGAAGGGGATCTGATCGCGGACGAACATATAAATTTCTTTGATCAATTCGCAGACATTCTAGGTATCGAACATGAGGACGTATATTCAAGAATTCTTGTCCAAACCTTCGAAGGCCAGGTATGAACTGGTTTTGGAGCCTACCTGTGGCATCTATCTTGTCTTATGATGCTTTGGAAGATGCTTTCCTCAGACAATGGGGCGAGAGAAAAGACCATCTATATTATTTAACCGAATTTGGGTATTTAAGAAAAAAGAATTCAGAAACAGTCATGGAATTTATTCAAAGATTCAACAAACTGTATAACAAAATCCCAGCCGAGGTTAAACCGTCCCAACCCGCGGCCAAAGTAACCTTTGCTGGAGCTTTCAAACCAGATTTTGCACTCCTTTTACGAGAAAGAAGGGGATCCACCCTAAACCAAATGCAGGACGATGCAGTAGAAATAGAGTCTAATATGATGGCTTCGGGTAAGCTTAAAGCTAAATTAGAAACTAGAAACTGAGAAACTATATGCTTTAAAGAACAAGATGGTCCGTCAGGATCTAATATATCCACAGATGATAGGGTAGAGGATATGGCCAGAGTAATTAAATAACTGTCAAATAAAATATCTAGAATGGAGCTTGAATAGGCCAAAGCTGATTCTTTCCCCAAAAAGGATTGCAAGAGGAACCCCAACCCCCCAAACTAGCAAAGACAAATAAAAAACGAAAATAAAAAAATACAAGCTCCCTTAAAGAATGAAAATTTTATAGGACAGAACGATTTTCAAGACTTCGGAGATTCAGATAATGATGTCACGAACTTCGATTATGACCGCACACAACCATATATGACTCGAGAAGACTATGAAAAATCTCTAAACACACAACAACCGTCGAATAAGGGTGAAGAAGGTGATCCCACTAACCTTTTTGAATCTCAACAAGAAACTGAGATGATAATGGCCGAGATCCAACCCAAGTATAACTTAAGATCTAAGAGTAAGCCCATGTCAACTGATCAACCTAAGAAAATCCTCCAAAGAGGTCAAACTTATGAGCCTACTCTGGAAGAGAACTTATTACCCAACGACAAAGCTAAAGTAGTAAGCACACAAGAGTCCGAAGTGGAAAAGGATGAGACCCAAGAATAAGGAACCAAAACAGCTAATAAAATTACATCTTCATCCAGGACCATGAGTAATAAAGAGGTCCAGATGAATAAGTCGGAAATGAAGGATTCGAAAGTCTCAACCAAAGAAATAGACAAGGTGAGTGGAGCTTTCAGTTTTGAGAATGAGATAAATAAAATTAAGATACCAATCCCTTTGGTAGAATTAGCAGAAAACCCCGTTTATCAGAAGCAGATTACCAAAGCGATGGGTGTCTCTGAGCTAGAAATCCAGTCTGATGTTTTAAACCTGGAAGATGAAAAACCTAACATCACTTTTGGTCCCCATTTTGAAGGGGCCAAAGACACCATTGCTCCCTTTTATATCACGTTGAATGTGTATGATCAATTGCTACATAATTGCATGTTAGACTCCGGAGCCTCCCATAACGTTATGCCTAAGATTATTATGGACAAATTGGGTCTCTAGATCACTGGACCTTTTGGAGATCTTTACTCCTTTGACTCAAGAAGGGTTAAGTGTATGGGAATTATTAAGGAATTAGTACTTACCCTGGCACATGTCCCGATTAAGAGTATCCTCATGGATGTGGTTATTGTAGATATTCCCCCTAAGTATGGCTTACTATTGTCTAGGTCATGGGGAGCCAAGCTGGGGGGTTCCCTTCAATTGGATATGACGTTCGCTACAATTCTTGTGTTTGGCAGCCAATTTACTCAGTTGTACAGAGAAACGAGATTAGCATATATAGTGAGCGATCCTCAAAACCCAAAAAATTTCCCTATTTACATCGCGGACCAAGATCTGGGAAATTGTATTTTGTCTTTTGATGATGGTTTAGATGGTCGTCCAGAGGAAAACGATATAGAGCAGGAAGATTCAAGTTACATTACAGAGGATCTGTGTAGCACCGGTGTCTGGAAAATTTATTTTGACGGTGCCTCATCTTCTGAAGGGGCCGGTAGGGGAGTGCTTTTAGTGGCTCTCGAAGGTAAATTCATTGTTCCTTTTTCTTACCAATTGTAGTGGGATATTAATTATACTAACAATGAATGTGAGTATGAAGCATTGGTTTTAAGATTAGAAGCTTCTAAAAATCTAAAAATAAATAACTTAGAGGTATATGGAGATGCAGAGTTAATAGTCAAACAAATAAACCGACTGTACCAAGACAAGCATCCCAGATTAAGATCATACAGAAATTGTGCCTGGGATCTCATGGAAAACTTTTTCTCATCCATAAATGTTCACTTTATCCCTCGCGCAGAGAATTTACATGCTGATGCATTGGCTAAAGAAGCTTCAACCTTCTCTCCTCCCACAACTTTAAAATTAAAGTATCACATAGAAATCAGACACAAACCATCCATACCAAACAATATCCAGCATTGGCAGGTCTTTGAGGATGATGAACAAATCAAGAAGTTTCTTGAAGTAGTGGGTGAATTTTCTGAAACTCATGTAGACCAAGAAAATCAAAATGACCCAATATGGATCATGCAAGAAGGGGAAGATCCCAAAGCCTTCCGAGAAAAAATTATGGATCATCGTATGCTAGTTCTTAAAAACAACCATATTCTGAAAGGATTGATTCCTTTAGAAAGAATTTTTGATCAGAACGACGTACTTGTAAAATCCACTCTACAATCCCAACTAGAAGAAGTGGAGGACTGTGATATAGGAACTAAAGAAAAATCCAGGATAGTAAAAATATCCAAGTTCCTTCCTCCTGAAATAAAAAGTAAGTATAAAGACCTACTCAGACAGTATAAGGACGTTTTCGCCTGGTCTTATGATGAGTTAAGAACATATGACACTTCCTTAATTGATCACAAGATACCTTTAAAGCCTAGGGTCAAACCATTCAAGAAAAATCTTAGATAGATCAACCCCCTTTTGTTACCTGTGATCGAAAAATAAGTTAAGAAGCTTTTAGATGAGAAAATAATAGTACCTTTGAGATATTCAAACTGGGTAGAAAACCTGGTCCCGGTCAGGAAAAAGAGTGGGGAAATCAGAGTGTGTGTGGATTTCCAAAAATTAAATAAGCCATCTCTCAAGGACAACTATCTGCTGCCCAAAATGGACCATGTATTAGAAAAGGTAGTTGGAGAAAACCGAATGTCTATGATCGACGGGTTCTCTGGTTATAATCAAATCGCCATGAATGAACAAGACAGGGAAAAAATTGTTTTCACCACACCATGGGGTATGTTCATGTATGACAAAATGCCTTTTGGTTTGATGAATGTAGGGGCCACATTCCAACGCGCTATGGACATCGATTTCATAGGCGAAAGGGATAAGTTCATGGTCATTTACCTCGACGATTTGACGGTTTTCTCTAAAACTAACGAAGAACACTTGATGCATCTCAAACAGACTTTCCAAAAATGCCACAGGTTTGGTCTGTCCTTAAACCCAAAGAAATCTCATTTCACCATGTGAGAAGGTAATCTTTTGGGTCATATCGTATCTAGGGATGGAATCAGGATCGATCCTAAGAGAATTGAAGCAATAGATACTATAAATATTCCCAGAAACGTAAAAGAGATTCAATCTTTCTTAGGAAGAATAAATTTTTTACGAAGATTTATCCTGAATTTCGCTGATATTGTAAAATTGATCACAGGTATGTTGAAGAAGGACAGCGAAGTAAAATGGACAACCGAGGCCAAAGCATCGTTCGCACATATTAAGAAAGTCATAAGTGAGGCACCTGTGTTAGCGAGCCCCGACTATCTAAAAAAATTTCTTATCTTCTCATTTGCCTCCGAGCACACTATCGCAGCAGTGCTCCTACAAAGGACCGAAGAAGGATTCAAGTAACTGATCGCCTTTTTCAACAAGAGCCTTAGAGACATAGAATTGAAGTATGATATAATAGAAAAATAGGCGTATGCCATGGTAAAAATATTAAAGGCATTCAGAACGTATGTACTACACTCAAAGATAATTGTGTACGTGCCTACCAGTTCTGTGAAAGATATATTGGTACAGCCAAACAGTGATGGAAAAAGAGGGTGAGGTTTCACCAAAATCCAAGAATTTGATCTGGAAGTCAAACCGACCAAATTGATGAAAGGGAAAGGCCTGGCCAAAATCTTAGTTGACTTGAATTTCAGATCCCTAGATATCAATTTCCTGCAGGAAGGCGATGAAGACACAAACCTAAACGAGTTGAGTGAGAAAACAGGTCCAAACAAGATCGAAGAGAAGTTCATATCGTCAAGATGGTAGAGAGACATAGTGTCATACCTGCTAACTCTAAAATGCCCAAATGAGCTATCACCATCTAAAGCTAGGACTTTAAAACTCCATGCAGTTAAGTATTGTATCACCGAAAGTCAGCTATATTGGAAAGATCCACTCGGTTTCCTGCTAGTCTGTTTAGTCGAATCAGAAACTCAGCGGGTTATAGATGAATTTCATGAGGGAATATGTGGGGGGCATCATGCTTAGAGAGCTACAACTTACAATTTTCTGAGGGCTGGATACTACTGGCCAAAATTTTTCTCAAACGTTAATGCCAAAGTGCGTCCCTGCAACCCTTGTCAACTATTTGCTGGTAAACAGAAGCTCTCGGCACTGCCCTTAGTTCTAGTCAAATCGGAATCCCCGTTTCAGCAATGGGGTCTAGACTTCATAGGCGAGATTAATCCCCATTCCAGTGCTCAACACAAGTGGATCCTAACTGCAATAGATTATTTTACTAAATGGGTGGAATCCATCCCAACCAAAAGGGAAACAAACTCGGTGGTAATTGATTTCTTAGAAGACAACATTTTGTCAAGATTTGGTTTCCCCCGAAAGATAATTACTGACAACGGCCAAGATTTTAAATCTTTGGATATGATCAGTTTCTGTCAGAAGTATAACATCTTTCTCAGCCATTCCACAGCATATTACCCCCAGGAAAATGGATTGGATGAATCATCTAACAAGATCCTAGTAAATATAATCAAGAAAGTATTGGATGAAAATAAAAGGTTTTGGCATGTGCACTTAAAATACGCATTGTGGGCGAACCGCATAAGCACAAAAAGGTCTATCAGAATTTCACCTTTTCAGATGGTCTATGGGACATATGTTGTCCTACCTATAAACCTATCACTACCATTAATGAAGTTATGGAAAGATCAAAATGAAGAACCAAATCATGTGACCAGGAGGATAAATCAACTGATCGAGGTTCAACAACATAGAGTCGAAGTAGATGAAAAGATGCAGAAGTGCCAAGATGACATGAAGGAATTATTCGACCACAAAGCAAAGAACAAATATTTCCTCCTAGGTGATTTAGTGTTAAGGTGGAATGCAAGAAAGGAAGAAGCAACAAAACATGGTAAATTTGACCACCTCTGATATGGGCCATTCAGGGTCTCGGCTTTGGAAGGAAAAAATTCTTTCCTACTGGAAAATATACACAGATAAGTCCTCAATGCCCCTGTCAATGGGCGGTATCTGAAGCATTATATGACGTAACAGTCGCCAGATTCAAATAAATAAATAAATAAATAAATTGTGTACATATATATATATATATATATATATATATATATATATATATATATATATATTCATTTAAACATCGCTCTTGATTTTATTTTTTCGTTCATGAACTTTCAACATATTTTGGATAGCCCTGATAATATTCGTATTTGCCTCTTACAGGATTCCAGCTGCATACAAAAAAAGAAGGAGAAGTAAACTGAAAGTAGGTGTCAGAAATAAATCGGCTTAAATAAGTGATACCTAAGAAATTTCATATTGCGCAAAGAAATTGAAACGAAAAGGTAAAGATGGGATTTCTCAAAAGACATGTTCTAAAATACTATTAAAGAAAACTGAGGTAACCTCACTCAAACTGCAACATCAACTGAATTGATTAATGACACAGTTGTTTCTTGGTTTAATAGCCTATGAAAAAATTAAGATGAATTAAATGATTCACCAAATTTAAAAGCAGTTAGTCAAAGTAAAGTATCCCCGAAAGTATCCACAAGAGTCAGTTTTGAATTTTTGACCTCTGCATTTTCAGTCAGTAAGTCACTACCTGGCATCATTTCTATCTTCGGGTTTACCTTTTAAAAAATTCACCATCTTTCCATTTCATATACAAAGGGAGAAGAGTTTTTCGTTTCAACCTCGTGAGCTTCAAAGTAGATTGTCGAAAGAAAGCGGGTCTTCACAGCTACTCGATCCCCTGCTAAGCGAAGTAACGCTTAGAGTCATCCTAACTTTCCTAGGTTTTTCAACGAAATTCGAGGATTGAAGCTTTCTCAAATAGAATGCCCTAAGAAATTTATTTTCCATTTTTCCCTAAGAACGAAGGTGTTGTGAAGGCCAAGGGAAGGTTGGTACCGAGTAATCAAAGTAATTTGACAGACCTATAATGAAAAATATTACACAGATATCAGCCCTGATATAAACTAATTGCCCCCATCTTCGCGCTCTAAAAAGAAAATTATAAGACAGGTGGTGAAAGGAAATTCAGAAATGATTGCCACCACCTAGTCCAAGCGACAATGAAAGGAAATTCAGAAATGATTGCCCACGTCTCATCATTTAAATGCATGAATATATTCCGAAGTGGTGAAAGGAAATTCAGTAAAAGGGGCCAGATAACTTCACCGGGGTACTGAACAGGCTCACTGGTAGTGAAGCAATGTCTGAGATATCTGTAAGGTTGTTACACATGAATATCACTCTACTCTAGTAACCAATTCTTTTTAAAAAACCTGATCTACATCCCAAGTTCAGACAGGACTTCCCAATTAAAAACATATAATCTTCTTCTTTTGATGCAAGCTGATAGCTACAAGATCTGTTGGGTCTCCTAGAACTGTTTTGATTGTCTTAAAGAAGACCTGAAATTAGTAACAGGAAAGGGAAAGTCATGAAAGGGACTACAACTAAGTTTAAAAATAATATCTGAGTTTGAAAAAATATTTTCAAGGTAAAAAACGAAGTCTCTTTCCCCCTTCGATACCCTGTTCTCAGGAATCTTTTCGCCTGATTGAAGTTATTGACTCCATTTACCCAATATTGGCACATGGTTTACTGTTCTTCCCGCCTTACAAGAAAGAGAGATCCCTAGTTGGAGCCTATGTTGGAGCCGCCTTTGTTTTTCTAGCCCGTCACAAATTTCATTCTTAATGCTTGAAATCGATAAATGGTTTTCGTATTTTCCCTTTGTGGTTTCAAAATCTCTGAAGCTTTATCATGCGAGCAACGATGATTACTATACTCTCGAGACGAGTCCAATATTTCATAAAAATGTTTCCTCTTTGTTATACCTCGGGATCTTGTAGGCCGGATACTGTAAGTCATGTAGTTCACACGTCCCGAGCTATGAAACGATGAAAACGCTTTAATTTTTCACCGAGGGCAGTAACGAGAGTAAAGTTTTCCCTAAACCGATTAAACATCATCGGGTTTATGCACCTCGACGATCACCAAATTGTAGCTCCGATAGTCGAGAACACGAGGTCCTTATTTTAGTAACCAGTGTCAAGGTTAAAAGTAAAAGCTAAACCATGGTAAAAGTTCTGTCGACAATTCGCCACTCAGCGTTTTATTTTTTTTAAAAGTTGCACCGTCTCGGCCCCGACTCGTGAAGTCACAATAAAGAGATAAAAGTAATTAATTAATTACTAAATCCGAGTTTATATTCCCTTTTTATTAAGTCGTATTATCACGATCTCGTGGTTTCGCAGCTCGACATGCAAACCCCCTGGAAATTTATTTTCGAAGCTCCGAGTCGTGATAGGGCAAATATAATAATTATGAAATTAATTGAGCTCCTAATCACGATTTCATTTTTATTAATCAAAATCGATCATCAAAGTCTCGGGTGTTAGAGGTTCAAAGTGTTAAAGTAAAACCCCATTTAAAATTTTGGGCTCATACATGTTTATCATGAAAAATTATGAGAAAACAAAGTGGCAGATTTCATATATGAAATCTTCAACTGGGTGATGGTGCCTCTGCACGTCACTATTTTCGGTCACCTGCCACCTAGGATATCTGACACTATAGTGACAAATCTGAGCAGTATAGAAGACTGGTATGTAGAGGCTGAATTTTCATACCTCAGAATTTTCGGGGCTTCGGTTCCCCCGAATTCATTGCCATTGTTCATTCCCGACAAGTTTGCTTGTCGTGAGGTTGCTAGGCAAAAAGTAATCAGTGGTATAAGCAAAGAGCTTAAGGGATAATCAAAGAAGGTATAGCCACCTTTTCCTATTCATTTAAATTCTTATTCTTTATTAGATTTTGGGCATGCCAAAGCTGAGGTAGCAGTCCTAGAAGACCTAAATTTGGTCCTCATTGAATATAAGAAGAACGATCCGCAAAGGGTCATGAGAAATCATTTGGCCAGTTGCGAGCTCAAGAGGTTTGAGCAAGAGAATTCACCCTTGGATGACATTTTCCAACGTGCAAGGTCCTATGCCGAGATTCTATCTCAGATACAAACCTTGGCACCCGAAGAAAGAGCCAATGTTCTGAAGTTCCAAGAACATTGACGCAGTTGTCTTCCCGCAGTGTTGTGGGGTGAGAGTCCGAGTACGTCGGAGGTGAAACAGAGAGATGTCAAAGGCTCTAAGGATGCGACTATCGATCAAGAAAAACACCAGGATGAGGGAGAGAAAACTAAGAGTCTGAAAGCGGAAATAAAGACTCCCGACCCGCCGAAGAAGCAGAGTTCGATTACTACTCTGGGAAAATTAGCGAAGTAGATCGGAGAACCTATCACATTAGTTACCCCCTTGCAGTTGACTCAGGGAAGTATTGATGCAGGATAGATCTTCAATGAAGAGTTGAGGCCTATAAGGGTAGATTAACTCCCTCCAAATAAGTTTTTCTTCGATAAGAAGAGAAAGGCAGTGGTAAAGAGGGAATTCTATCAGGAAGGAGAGTCAACAACAAAGAAATACAAAGGCATAACTGATGGGAAGGACAAGAAGAATGAACAATTTGTGACTAAAATAGAAAGGACATTAGGAGCATATGCCTCGACGAACCAATTATCAGTGGAGCTTTTGAACAACCAGCTTAAACGAAAAAATTGCCTCATCAAGACCTTTGAAACCAGACTAGCCACAACAACAGAAACTGCCAAAGACCAGGCAAAAGTAGGAATAGAGAAGGCCAAGTTGGCCGATAAAAATGAGATAGAGCTACTCAAGACTAAGCTCGAGCAAGCACAGCTAGTGGTCCGAGATGGTCAGATGCAAGCAAGCCAACAAAGAGATTTGATCCAACAACTGTAGGCTAGGGTGGAAATCGTCGAAAGCAAAGTGATATATATCGGGATGTTTCAGTCCCAGGCGATGGAGATTCAGGGTAGAATCTCTGCGGCTCAACAAAATTTACTCGGCAAGGTAGGGGAGATTCGGGACAATTGCTTGCTGGTTAATCAAGTTTTGGAGAACTTATATGCTAGAGAAAGGGAAGCTGGAGCAGCATGGGTCTCCTTCCAAGAGGCTATGATTGCCACAAACAACAGGGGTTCGGGAAGTACTCCCAGGTTCACCATTTCGGAGCAGACCAGAGGAAACATTCCATTAAAAGAATTGGAGCACAACATCGTGGAAGGAAAGCTGCAAGCCAAAAAGGTAACGAATTCCTTAGAGGAGGCATTTAGTTCTATAGATGGCTATCTGCTAGACATTGATAGCGGAGGTAATGCCAAGGCATTTATGAAAATGAATATGGAAAAAATCTCGCTTGATCTAAAGGAAAAACAGGAAGGAGATTCGACCGAGATTTCCCAAGTGACTATGGTGGACATAGTCCAAATAGACAAATGCATGATTAGACCAAGCACGCAATTATGCGCTATCGACATCATAGACGGACAGATGGAAGACAAAATGTCGCAGTTAGCCCGAGAATGTTACTTTTTTGAAGCCAGCTATCAAGCAAAACCATCAAGGCTGATATCTCAGCTGGTTGAAAGATGTGTCTCTTGTACCGAGCATACGTGAGGACAAACGTCTAGCACCAAGTGAAAACAGAGAAAAAGAAATGGAGCAATTTCTCTCCTCCCTATCATAACCAAAATTTTGTGACGATTGAGATTCTATCTTATTTGTAAAACTGTATAAATATACCACAGAAACAAAAGAAAAAAGGGCTGGACCTTTTTGTGTCGATTGTAATAGAGTTTTTACAAATTTGAGAGTTAATACAAAGAAAAACTGAAGATTCTCAATCCTGTCACGACTGTGTTATGAGTTTGTTTTCTTGTATCTCATATTTCGTTTCATTTCATATTCATAACTGATGAATGCTTCGTTATAATTTAGTACGACCACTACTATAGTGAATGAGTTTTGGTTTTTTGTAATTGTTTACTGTTTTTCCTCTGTACCGGCTATCAGCAGGTGTAAGACCAGTCAACACTTTCAGAGTTCTACATATATTTTATGCTATATTGGTTTATTTCCTTATAATTTTCCTCTCCTGTTTATACGTGAGATTCTCCCTTGATAGGAGCCTTACATCGTAGACAGCTAAATGTTTTTCTCCCACATCATACATTTTATTAAGATATAACTTAGTTATGGGAAAGAGCCTTTGATTTGCACCCCATTTTATTTCTGAAACCGTAAATTCTCTTTTATACGACCAAATTGAGACAACACTTAATTTCTCTCTGAAGTTTTTTTTATTTTACTGTTCCTCCATGACTATCCCTGTACCAACACAGCCTAATATCGAACCCGGATTGTCAAATCAAACCCACATTGCCTTAAACCTTTTCGACACTATTCTTAAAACAGCTACTACCTGGGTTGGACTCGAACATTCATGGGCTGTGATTGAATATGATATAACCATCTAGGAAGAGTTGGAAGCTAGACAACATCAACGTAGAAATATTCCTTAGTTTCCTTTGCCGAAGGTTGATGTTTCCCTCTCCTCCACCCTTTACACACTTTCGTATGCCTAGACATTGTACTTCTAAGCCTTAAGAACAGACTCTGGAACAACATATTTCTGGCGCCGTTGCTGGGGACCGAAGTTACGAAATATTTTTCCTTGGGAAAACGACATTTGTTTTTCATTGAAAGTGTTACCCTTTGATAGTGAACAAAGAGTACACACCTTTTAAGGATTCCTAATATTTCACTTGGCGACTCCGCAAATAATAAACTGGCATCCGGTCGAAGGAATACCAGACAAAACCTGGATGGTAAGCAGATTGCGCCCGTTACCGATCCCGAGAAGATTCTAAAGGAGAGAGGCTCTCTTAAGCCAACCGCTGCAGTTTACAAACTTAAAACCCCACAAATGAAGACTAATATTTCTTTTGAACCCTCAACTTCATGCAGTCCTCTCTTTGATACTAAAGTTTTAATACCAAACTGCTCCAAAGTTAGGAGTGAGATTCATCCGACAATCCCCTTAGTACACAAAGGAAAGGGCCCTCTTGAAAGTTCATCGACAGTTGACATACCATCTTTCCTTCAGTTAAATTTCTCGACCTCACCAAATTCTGAAGAGTGTGTTACACATTCGGTTTCCACACCCGTCGATTCTCATGATTTCATCTCTTGCAAATCCGAAGAACCGAGTCCTCGCGTTCCTTATCTTTCCTTGTCGGATTTTCCTCTTCGCGAAGAAAATAAAGATTCACTTTTAATTTTCCGAAACCCCCTTTACGACTTTCCACAAATAACGATGGCATCCGCCGGAGGAGGAGGTGGAGGGTTTATAGGAGGAGGTGGAGGTTTTATCGGAGGAGGAGGGGGAGGAGCCCCTCTGGGAGGATCTGGAGGCCAAGGGCCTGCCCCCCCTCCCAGAGTGTTTGCGAAAGTTGCAGCCAGATATGATCCCTTAGTATTTCCCATCCCTCTACATGACCTTCCCGAAAATTACATAAAAAAATTACCGAAATTCACCAGGGAAGGGGATCTGACCGCGGTCGAACATATAAATTTCTTTGATCAATTCACAGATATTCTAGGTATTGAACATGAGGACATATATTTGATACTTCTTGTCCAAAACTTCAAAGGCCATGTCTGAACTTGGTTTTGGAGCCTACCTGCGGCATCTATCTTGTCTTATGATGCTTTGGAAGATGCTTTCCTCAGACAATGGGGCGAGATAAAAGACCATCTATATTATTTAACCGAATTTGGATCTTTAAGAAAAAAGAATTTAGAAACAGTCATGGAATTTATTGAAATATTCAATAAACTGTATAACAAAATCCTAGCCAAGGTTAAACCGTCCCAACTCGAGGCCAAAGTAACCTTCGTCGGAGATTTCGAACCAGATTTTGCACTCCTTTTGCGAGAAAGAAGGGGATCCACCCTAAATTGAATGTAGGATGATGCGGTAGAAATAGAGTCTAATATGATGGCTTCGGGTAAGCTTAAAGATAAATTAGAAACTGGAAACTGAGAAACCAAACGCTTTAAAGAACAAGCCGGTCCGTCAGGATCTAATAGATCCACAAATGACAGGGTAGAATATATGGCTAGAGTAATTACAGAATTGTCAAATAAAATATCCAGAATGGAGCTCAAACAGGCCAAAGTTGATTCTTTCCCCAAAGAGGATTTCAAGAGGAACCCCAACCCCCTAAACCAGCAAAGACAAATAAAAAACGAAGATCAAAAAATACAAGCTCCCTTAAATAATGAAAATTTATAGGAGCGAACGATTTTCAAGACTTCAGAGATTCAGATAATGATGTCACGAACTTCAATGATCACTGCACACAACCATATCTGACTCGAGAAGACTATGAAAAATATCTAAACACGCAACAACCGTCGAATAAGGGTGAAGAAGGTGATCACACTAACCTTTGTGAATCTCAACAAGAAACTGAGATGATAATGGCTGAGATCCAACCCAAGTATAACTTAAGATCTAAGAGTAGGCCCATCTCAACTACTCAACCCAAGAAAATCCTTCAAAGAGGTCAAACTTATGAGCCTACTCCAGAAGAGACCTTATTACCCAATGACAAAGCTAAAGTAGTAATAACACAAGAGTGCGAAGTGGAAAAGGTTGAGACCCAAGCACAAGGAACCGAAACAACTAATATAATTGTGTCTTCAACCAGGACCATGAGTAATAAAGAAGTCCAGACGAATACGTTGAAAAGGAAGGATTCATAAGTCTCAACCAAAGAAACAGACAAGGTGAGTGGAGCTTTCAGTTTTGAGAATGAGATAAATAAAATTAAGATACCAATCCCTTTGGTAGAATTAGAAAAAAAACCCATTTATCAGAAGCAGATTACCAAAGCGATGCGTGTCTCTAAGCTAGAAAGCCAGTCTGATGTTTTAAACCTGGAAGATGACAAACCTAACATCACTTCTGGTCCCCATTTTGAAGGGGCCAAAGATACCATTGCTCCCTTTTATATCATGTTGAATGTGTATGATCAATTGCTACATAATTTCATGTTAGACTTCGGAGCCTCCCATAATGTTATGCCTAAGATTATTATGGGAAAATTGGGTCTCCAGATCACCAGACCTTTCAGAGATCTTTACTCCTTTGACTCGAGAAGGGTTAAGTGTATGGGAATGATTAATGACTTAGTACTTACCCTGGCACAAGTCCTGGTTAAGAGTATCTTGATGGATGTGGTTATTGCAGATATTCCCCCTAAGTATGGCTTACTGTTGTCTAGGTCATGGGTAGCCAAGCTAGGGGGTTCCCTTCAATTGGATATGACATTCGCTACAATTCCTATGTTTGGCAGCCAATTTACTCGGTTGTACAGAGAAACGAGATTAGCATATACAATGAGCGATCCTCAAAACCCAAATAATTTCCCTATTTACATAGTGGACCAAGATCTGGGAAATTGTATTTTGTCTTTTGATGATGGTTTAGATGGTCATTCGGAGGAAAACGATATAGAGCAGGAAGAGTCAAGTTACATGACAAAGGATCTGTGTAGCACCGGTGTCTGGAAAATGTATTTTGATGCTGCCTCATATTCTGAAGGGGCCGGTGCGGGAGTGATTTTAGTGGCTCCCGAAGGTAAATTAGTTGTTCCTTTTTCCTACCGATTGTAGTGGGATATTGATTATACTAACAATGTATGTGAGTATGAAGCGCTGGTTTTAGGATTAGAAGCTGCTAAAAATCTAAAAATAAATAACTTAGAGGTATATGGAGATGCAAAGTTAATAGTCAAACAAATAAACCGACAGTACCAAGCCAAGCATCCGAGATTAAGATCATACAAAAATTGTGCCTGGGATCTCATGGAAAACTTGTTCTCATCTTTAAATGTTCACTTTATCCCTCGCATAGAGAATTTACATGTTGATGCATTGGCTAAAGAAGCTTTGACCTTCTCTCCTCCCACAACTTTAAAATTAAAGTATCACATAGAAATCAGACACAGACCATCCATACCAAACAATATCCAGCATTGGCAGGTCTTTGAGGATGATGAACAAATCAAGAAGTTTCTTGAAGTAGTGGGTGAATTCTCCAAAACTCACATAGAGAAAGAAAATCAAAATGACCCGATATGGATCATGCAAGAAGGGGAAGATCCCAAAGCCTTCCGAGAAAAAATTACGGATCATCGTATGTTGGTCCTTAAAAACAACGAGATTCTGAAAGGATTGATTCCTTTAGAAAGACTTTTTGATCAGAATGATGTACCTGTAAAATCCACTCTACAACCCCAACCAGAAGAAGTGGAGGACTGTGATATAGGAACTAAAGTAAAATCCAGGATAGTAAAAATATCCAAGTTCCTTCCTCCCAGAATAAAAAGTAAGTATAAAGACCTACTCGGACAGTATAAGGATGTTTTCGCCTGGTCTTATGATGAGTTAAGAACATATGACACATCCATAATTGATCACAAGATACCTTTAAAGCCTGGGGTCAAACCATTCAGGCAAAATCTTAGACAGATCAACCCCCTTTTGTTACCTATGATCGAAAAAGAAGTTAAGAATCTTTTAGATGCAAAAATAATAGTACCTTTGAGATATTCAAACTGGGTAGCAAACCTGGTCTCGTTCAGGAAAAAGAGTGGGGAAATTAGACTGTGTGTGGATTTCCAAAACTTAAATAAGTCGTCTCTCAAGGACAACTATCTGCTGCCCAAAATGGACCATGTATTAGAAAAGGTAGTTGGAGAAAACTGAATGTCTATGATCGACGGGTTCTCTGGTTATAATCAAATCGCCATGAATGAACAAGACAGGGAAAAAACGGCTTTCACCACACCCTGGGATACATTCATGTATGACAAAATGCCTTTTGGTTTGATGAATGTGGGGGCCACATTCCAGTGCGCTATGGACATCGCTTTCATAGGTGAAAGGGATAAGTTCTTGGTCATTTACCTCGACGATTTGATGGTTTTCTCTAAAACTAATGAAGAACACTTGATGCATCTCAAACAAACTTTCCAAAAATGCCACAGGTTTGGTCTGTCCTTAAACCCAAAGAAATCTCATTTCTCCATGTGAGAGGGTAAGATTTTGGGTCATATCGTATCTAGGGATGGAATCAGGATCGATCCTAAGAGAATTGAAGCAATAGATACTATAAATATTCCCAGAAACGTAAAAGAGATTCAATCTTTCTTAGGAAGATTTTTTTTTTACGAAGGTTTATCCGGATTTTTGTTGAGATTGTAAAATTGATCACAGGTATGTTGAAGAAGGACAATGAAGTAAAATGGACAACCGAGGCCAAATCATCGTTCTCACATATTAAGAAAGTCATAAGCGAGGCACCTGTGTTAGCGAGCCCCGACTATCTAAAATAATTTATTATCTTCTCATTTACCTCTGAGCACATTATCGTTGCGGTGCTCCTACAAAGGAACAAAGAAGGATTCAAACAACCGATCGCCTTTTTCAGCAAGAGCCTTAGAGATGCAGAATTGAAGTATGATATAATAGAAAAATAGGCGTACGCCATGGTAAAAGCATTAAAGGCATTCAGAACGTATGTACTACACTCAAAGATAATTGCGTACGTGCCTATCAGTTCTGTGAAAGATATATTGGTACATCCAGACAGCAATGGAAAAAGAGGGCGATGGCTTGCCAAAATCCAAGAATTTGATTTGGAAGTCAAACCAACCAAATTGATAAAAGGGCAAGGCCTGGCCAAATTCTTAGCTGAGTCGAATTTTAGAGCCCTATATATCAATTGCCTGCAGGAAGGCGACGAAGACACAAACCTAAACGAGCTGAGTGAGAAAATAGGTCCAAACAAGATCGAAGAGACGTTCATATCGTCAAGTTGGTACAGAGACATAGCGTCATACCTACTAACTCTAAAATGCCCAAATGAGATATCACCATCTAAATATAGGACTTTAAAACTCCATGCAGTTAAATATTGTATCACCAAAAGTCAACTATTTTGGAAAGATCCATTGGGTTTCCTGCTAGTCTGTTTAGTCGAATCAGAAACTCAGCGGGTTGAAGATGAATTTCATGAGGGAATCTGTGGGGGGCATCACTCTTAGAGATCTACATCTTACAATATTTTGAGGGTTGGATACTACTGGCCAAAACATTTCTCGGACGTTAATTCCAAAGTGCATCCCTGCAACCCTTGTCAACTATTTGCAGGTAAACAGAATCTCTTGGCACTGCCCTTAGTTCCAGTCAAATCTTAAGCCCCGTTTCAGCAATGGGGTCTAGAGTTCATAGGAGAGATTAATCCCCATTCCAGTGCTCAACACAAGTGGATCCTAACCGCAACAGAATATTTTACTAAATGGGTGGAAGCCATCCCAACCAAAAGGGCAACAGACTCAGTGGTAATTGATTTCTTAGAAGACAACATTTTGTCAAGATTTGGTTTCCCCCGAAAGATAGTTACTGACAACACCCAAGCTTTTAAATCTATGGCTATGATCATTTTTTGTTAGAAGTATAACATCGTTCTTGGCCATTCCACAACATATTACCCCCAGGGAAACGGATTGGCTGAATCATCTAACAAGAGCCTGGTAAATATAATCAAGAAAGTATTGGATGAAAATAAAAGGTATTGGCATGTGCACTTAAAATACGCATTGTGGGTGAACCGCATAAGCACAAAAAGGTCTATCAACATTTCACCTTTTCAGATGGTCTATGGGACAGATGTTGTCCTACCTATAAACCTAGCGCTACCAGTAATGAAGTTATGGCAAGATCAAAATCAAGAACCCAATCATGTCACCAGGAGGATAAATCAACTGATCGAGGTTCAACAACATAGAGTCGAAGTAGATGAAAAGATGCAGAAGTACCAAGATGAAATGAAGGCATTATTCGACTGCAAAGCAAAGGACAAATATTTCCTCCCAGGTGATTTAGTGTTAAGCTGGGATGCAAGAAAGGAAGAAGCAACAAAACATGGTAAATTTGACCACCTTTGGTATGGACCATTCAGGGTCTCGGCTTTGGAAGGAAAAATTATTTCCTACTGGAAAATATAGATGGAGAATTCCTCAACGCCCCTATCAATGGGAGGTATCTGTAGAATTATATGACGTAACATTCGTCAGATTCAAAAAAATAAATAAAATAAAAATAAAATAAAATTTTTGTACATATATATATATTTTTTTATTTAAACGTCGCTCTTGATTTTCTTTTTTCGTTCATGAACTTTTGACACATTTCGGATAGCCCCGATAATATTCGTATTTTCCTCTTATAGGATTCCAGCTGCATACAAAACAAGCAGGAGAAGTAAACTGAAAGTCGGTGTCAGAAATAAATTGGCTTAAACAGGTGATACCTAAGAAATTTCATATTGTGCAAAGGAATTGAAACGGAAAGGTAAAGATGAGATTTCTCAAAAGACATGTTCTAAAAGACTATTAAAGAAAACCGAGGTAACCTCACTCAAACTGCAACATCAACTGAATTGATTAATGACACAGTTGTTTCTTGGTTTAATAGCCTATGAAAAAATTAAGACGAATTAAATGATTCACCAAATTTAAAAGCAGTCAGTCAAAGTAAAGTATCCTCGAAAGTATCCACAAGAGTCAGTTTTGAATTTTCACCTCTGCATTTTCAGTCAGTAAGTCACTACCTGGCATCCTTTCTATCTTCAGGTTTACCTTTTAAAAAAGTCACCATCTTTCTGTTTCATACACGAAGGGATAAGAGTTTTTCGTTTCAAGCTCATGAGCTTCAAAGCAGATTGTGGAAAGAAAGCAGGTCTTCACAGCTACTCGATCCCCTGCTAAGTGAAGGAACGTTTAGAGTGATCCTAACTTTCCTAGGTTTTTCAACAACATCGGAGGATTGAAACTTTCTCAAATAGAATGCCCTAAGAAAGTTATTTTCCCTTTTTCCCTAAGAACGAAGGTGTTGTGAAGGCCAAGGGAAGGTTGGTACCGAGTAATCAAAGTAAGTTGAAAGACCTATAATGAAAAATATTACATAGATATCAGCCCTGATATAAACTGATTGCCCCCATCTTCGCGCTCTAAAAAGAAAATTATAAGACAGGTGGTGAAAGGAAATTTAGAAATGATTGCCCCCACCTAGTCCAAGAGACAATGAAAGGAAATTCAGAAATTATTGCCCGCGTCTCGGCATTTAAATGCATGAATGTATTCCAAAGTGGTGAAAGGAAATTCAGTAAAAGGGGCCAGATAACTTCACTGGGGTACTGAATAGGCTCGCTGGAAGTGAAGCAATGTCTGACATATCTGTAAGGCTATTATACATGAATATCACTCTACTCTGGTAACCAATTCTTTTTAAAAAACCTGATCTACATCCCAAGTTCAGATGGGACTTCCCAATTAAAAACATATAATCTTCTTCTTTTGATGCAAGCTGATAGCTGCAAGATCTGTTGGGTCTCCTAGAACTATTTTGATTGTCTTAAAGCAAACCTAAAATTAGTAATGGGAAAGGGAAAGTCGTGAAAGGGACTACAACTAAGTTTAAAAAGAATATCTGAGTTTGAAAAAATCTTTTCAAGGAAAAAAACGAAGTCTCTTTCCCCCTTCGATACCCTGTTCTTAGGAATCTTTTCGTCTGATTGAAGCTATTGACTCCATTTACCCAATATTGGCACGTGGTCTACTGTCCTTCCTTCCTTACAAGAAAGTGGGATCCCTAGTTGGAGCCTATGTTGGAGTCGCCTTTGTTTTTCTAGCCCGTCACAAATTTCATTCTTAATGCTTGAAATCGATAGATGGTTTTTGTATTTTCCCTTTGTGGTTTCAAAATATCTGAAGCTTTATCATGAGAGCAACGATGATTACTGTACTCTCGAGATGAGTCCGATATTTCATAAAAATGTTTCCTCTTTGTTCTACCTCGGGATCTCGTAGGTTGGATACTATAAGTCATGTAGTTCACACGTCCCGAGCTACGAAATGGCGAAAACACTTTAATTTTTCACCCAGGGTAGTAACGAGAGTAAAGTTTTCCCTAAACCATGATTAAACATCATCGGGTTTTCACACCTCGGCGATCACCAAATCGAAAAATTTATTTTCGTAGCCCCGATAGTCGAAAACACGAGGTCCTTATTTTAGTAACCCGTGTCAAGGTTAAAAGTAGAAGCTAAACCATGGTAAAAGTTCTGTCGGCAATTCGCTACTCGGCGTTTTATTTTTTTTTAAAGTTACACCATCTCGGCCCCGACTCGCGAAGTCACGATAAGGATATAAAAATAATTAATTAATTACTAAATCCGAGTTTATCTTCCCTTTTTATTAAGTCGTATTATCGCAATCTCGTCGTTTCTCAACTCGGCAAGCAAACCCCCCGAAAATTTATTTTCGAAGCTCCGAGTCGCGATACAGCGAATAAAATAATTATGAAATTAATTGAGCCCCTAATCATGATTTTTTTTTTATTAACCAAAGTCGATCATCACAGTATCGAGTGTTAGAGGTTCAAAGTGTTAAAGTAAAACACTCGATATAACAAATACCGAAATATTGATTAACGTTGGTAAAGCCAAATTAATTAAGCTCAATCAATACATATCCCATGTTTTGATGCTTGCATGATTTACGAGGTATCCTTATTGTTTCCATACGCCAACTGACATTTTAAACCGCCAAAATTTTATGAGATTAATGAGGAAATATGGCAAATCGATGAATATAAGATCGGATTTTTATGGCAAAATTTATTTCTAAACATGATTTGACAGAATTGTTCTGAAAGGTATCGAGTTTTTGAATATATATAAGAGTTGTGGTTCATTATAAAAAATGAATTTTCATATTATGCAGAGCACATTATCTCCGAGCAAGTTGACTTCTGTATGTATACGTATTTCTATCGCAGAAGACCTAAAACACAATCTACAGCCATCGCTCCGCGAAAAGCATCCAAAGCCAATGTTGAGGTTTCGGGACAAGGCTCAGGCAATGTCACTGATACTTCACCTTGAAGTATCGACTCGGTTCCGAATTGGTCATTCGTTTCAAATGTTCTGCAGGCAGAATTGGTGGATTATTCTGATGACTCTAGCGACAACGAAAAAGATGATATAACCACCAAGTACAAGATCGTCATTCAATCCAGAATGCATAAAGTAGTAGCTAGGCCACAATTGCTTCCATATTATGACATGGTCCAATGGGCATTAGACCATGTGGACATACCGACCAGAACCATCATGAATGAGCAGAAAGTCACCATCAGGACTTTTAGGCCTGAAAATCTGCAAGCCATGTATAAGCTGCCTACAACATCCGACTATACATATGGCGCTGAATTCTTGGACAAGTTCAAGCAGAAGGAATGTGTACAGTATGATAAAACCATGTCTAGTTTAATAAAAGATTGGATTTCGCACGCCGCGAAGTTCAGAGCTGATAGCCACGACATATATTCAATAGCTTCCCTAGAGCCACAGTACAAGTATGTAGCCATGATGACATGCAGGTTATACGGGAGAGAGGACACCTCACATTTTTTTCTTCCATGGGTGCCTCTAATGTTTCGGGTCGCCGAAGGCAGTTCCTTTGACTGGGCAAAAATGTTGTCCGATAGCTTGACCAGTTGGGTCACTGAGTATCGAGAGCAGAAAGAGAATGGAAAGGCATCTTCATTTTTCATGTCTGCATACATTATGGATGTCGTGTGTTTTTTGACACCATTTCCCTTAATGAGCTGGAGTTGGACTCCAGCAAAAGATGAGCCCATACACGTTTATCATGCAAAATTATGGGAAAACAAAGCGACAGATTTCATATACGAAATCTTCAACTGGGTGATGGTGCCTCTTCACGTCACTATTTTCGGTCACCCGCCACCCAGGATCTTGGACAGTATAGTGACAAATCTGAGAAGTATAGAAGACTGGTATGTAGAGGCCGAATTTTCATACCTCAGAATTTTTGGGGCTTTGGTTCCCCTACATGCATTGCCATTGTTCATTCCTGACATGTTGGCTTGTCGTGAGGTTGCTAGGCAAACAGTAATCGGTGGTATAAGCAAAGAGCTTAAGGGATACTCAAAGAAGGTATGGCCACATTTTCCTGTTCATTTAAATTCTTATTCTTTATTAGATTTCGGGCATGCCAAAGTTGAGGCAGCAGCCCTGGAAGACCTAAATTTGGTCCTCATTGAATACAAGAAGCACGATCCGCAAAGGGTCGTGAGCAATCATTTGGCCAGTTTTGGGCTAAAGAGGTTTGAGCACGAGAATTTACCCTCGGATGACATTTTCCTAGGTGCAAGGTCCTATGCTAAGATTCTAGCTCGGATACAAACCTTGGCACCTGAAGAAAGAGCCAATGTTCTGAATTTCCAAGAACATCGACGTAGTTGTCTTCCCGAAGTGTTGCGAGGTGAGAGTCCAAGTATGTCGGAGGAGAAACAGAGAGATGCCAAAGGCTCTAAGGATGCGACTCCCGATCAATAAAAACACCAGGACAAGGGAGAGAAAACTAAGAGTCTGAAAGCGGAAATAAATACTACCGACCCGCCGAAGAAGCAGAGTCTGGTTACTACTCCGGGAAAATCAGCGAAGTAGATCAAAGAACCTATCACATCAGTTACCCCCTTGCAGTCGACTCAGGGAAGTATTGATGCAAGATGGATCTTCAATGAAGAGTTGAGGCCTATAAGGGTAGAATAAATCCCACCGAATGAGTTTTTCTTCAATAAGAAGAGAAAGGCAGTGGTAAAGAGGGAATTCTATCAGGAATGAGAGTAAAAAAAAAATAAATACAAAGTCATAACTAATAGGAAGGACAAGAAGAATGGACAATTTGCGACTAAAATGGCAGGGACATTAGGATCATATGCCTCAGCGAACCAATTTTCAATCGGGCTTTTGAAAAAACAGCTTAAACGAAAAAATCGCCTCATCAAGACCCTTGAAGCCAGACTAGCCACAGCAATAGAAACTACCAAAGACGAAGCGAGCGTAGGAATAGAGCAGGCCAAGTTAGCCAATAAAAATGAGATAGAGCTACTCAATACTAATCTCGAGCAAGCATAGCTAGTGGTCCGAGATGGTCATATGCAAGTGAGCTAGCAAAGAGATTTGATCCAACAACTGTAGGCTAGGGTGGAAATCGACGAAAGCAAAGTGATAGATATCGGGATGTTTTAGTCCCAGGCGATGGATATTCGGGGTAGAGTCTCTGCGGCTCAACGAAATCTACTCGACAAGGTAGGGGAGATTCGGGACAAATGCTTGCTGGTTAATCAAGTTTTGGAGAACTTATCTGCCAGAGAAAGGGAAGTTGGAGCAGCATGAGTCTCCTTCCAAGAGGCTGTGATAGCCACAAACAACAGGGGTTTGGGAAGTACTCCCAGGTTCACCATTTCAGAGTAGACCAGAGGAAACATTCTATTAAAAGAATGGGAGCACAACATCGCGGAAGGCAAGCTACAAGTAAAAAAGGTAACGAATTCCTTAGAAGAGGCCTTTAGTTCTATAGATGGTGATCTACTAGGCAATGATAGCGGAGGTAATGTTGAGGCGTTGATGCAAATGAATATGGTAAAAATCTCGTTTGATCTAAAGGAAAAAGAGGAAAGAGATTCGGCCGAGATTTCCCAAGTGACTATGGCGGACATAGTCCAAATAGACAAATGCATGATTAGACCAGGCGCGCAATTATGCACTATCAACATCATAGATGGACAGATGGAAGAGAGGCTGCAGATAGCCCAAGAATGTTACTTTTTTGAAGCCAGCTATCAAGAAGAACCGTCAAGGCTGATATCTCAGCTGGCTGAAAGATGTGTCACCTATACCGAGCATGCACGAGGACAAATGTCTGGCACCAAGTGAAAACAGAGAAAAAGAAATGGAGTGATTGCTCTCCTCCCTATAATAACCAAAATTTTGTGACGATTGAGATTCTATCTTATTTTTAAAACTGTATAAATATACGACAGAAAGAAAAGAAAAAAGGGATGGACCTTTTTGGGTCGATTGTAACAGAGATTTTACAAATTTGAGAGTTAATACAAAGCAAATCTGAAGATTCTCAATCCCGTCATGACTGTGTTATGATTTTGTTTTCTTGTATCTCATATTTCATTTCATTTCATATTCATAATTGATGAATGCTTCGTTATAATTTAGTACGACCACTACTATAGCGAATGAATTTTGGTTTTCTATAATTGTTTATTATTTTTCCTTTGTACCGGCTATCAACAGGTGTAAGACCAGTCAACACTTTCAAAGTTCTACATATATTTTATGCTACATCGGGTTATTTCCTTACAATTTTCCTCTCCTGTTTATACGTGAGATTCTCCCTTGATAGGAGCCTTACATCATAGACAGCTAAATGTTTTTCTCCCACCTCATACATTTTATTAAGATATAACTCAGTTATGGGAAAGAGACTTTGATTTGCACCCCGTTTTATTTCCGAAACCATAAATTCTCTTTTATACGACCAAACTGAGACAACACTTAATTTCTCTCTGAAGTTTTCTTATTTTACTATTCCTCCATGACTGTCCCTGTACCAACACAGCCTAATATCGAACCCGGATTGTCAAATCAAATGCACATTGCCTTAAACCTTTTTGACACTATTCTTAAAACATCTACTACCCGGGTTGAACTCAAATGTTCATGGGCTGCGATTGAACATGATATAACCATCCAGGAACAGTTGGAAGCTAGACAACGTCAACGTAGAAATCTTCCTTAGTTTCCTTTGCCGAAGGTTGGCGTTTCCCTCTCCTCCACCCTTTACACACTTTCAGATGCCTAGAAACTGTACTTCTAAGCCTTAAGTACAGACTCTGGATCAACACTCTACTTTATGATGGGGGAGATAAGGAGGATATAAATGAGTCCTTGAATGATTCAAATCATGTATGTTATGATATAGATAGTGAAATGGTTGATAACATTGATGCGTTCATACATGTTGGGAGACATAGGTGGGATGTAGTTTGTTATGATATGGATCCCATATATGACATTGAGAGTCATTTCCAAGTGTTTCCTTTACAATTATAACAATAGGTTGCTCTTGACCAGTGGCAACAAGGAGATGATATTTTCATCCATACTTTTCAAACACCCAAGGATGACCTAGTACCTTGTTTTCCTGATGATTTTCAGTCTTAGCTTGAGGGTTTTGATGAGTATTCCTCTGAGAACTTGGATTCATTCAGTGAAGAATATTATCAACCACCATTGTGATCAAGTTTTTATAGGAGTAAGGATGTTGTTTTCCTAAAGAAGGACCCTTGTGACAAATTTCTCTAGCCACCTCCAATTACTTTACTTTTTTGTGTCTCTAGAGGTGTAGTTGGGAGATTTGTCTCTTTTATTGAGTTTTCTCTGGGGAAAACACTAGAGTCCAAGGGTTGGTTTAATACTACAAGAATAATTGTGTCATCTCATTGTTTCAACTTTACCTTAAATGTTTTCCAGTCATTTACTAGATCCTTGTCAGCCCCTCCCAAGGTTTCAGATTGTGAGAACGTCCTAGGTAGCCATCTTGTAGACCCTTTGAGTTAGTCTTTTGAACCTTTTCCTTTTCATGATCCCTTCCTAAAGTGGATTGAGCACTCTCCTCAGAGAATGAATTGGCATGATTTTATCCCTTCCACCCACCTCCATGAGTTAGACCTTGTGATTTCTGATGATATGATATATTCTCTAACTCATGTTATTTTTGTGCTTAACTTATCGTTGTTTTGGTTTATGATGAATCACAAAGGCAGGTATTGTGGGACATTGCTAGATTGGTTTCATTGGTCATTTGAATACACCTAGCATCCAACTAGCAAGTAAGTGAAAGTAAGTAGGTAGGCATTTGCATTCATTGTATATACCATTGCATTGCATGATATAGTAGTTTTCTTTCACACCTGTACATATGATTGAATTCGTTTATTATTATTATTATTATTATTATATATATGAGCTGGGGGTGATATCTAGGGATGATTTTAGGGGCTAAATTTTGCTCATGGACTAATTTTCCATGGTTTTTCCCCAAAAACGATTCGCTATTCTAAAAATGATTTGCCCAAATTCTATAGGATAAAATTATTTTACCTTAAAAATCGCCAAAAATTTATACAAATTATATAAAATCCTTAGAAATTTGAATATTTTTACAAAAATATCGCCAAACATTTATAGTTTTCATATGAAGGATTAGTAAGATTCACCAAGGTTTCTACATTTTAAAATAAATTTCCATCCTTAAAATCACCATTGGTGATATCACCACCCCAAATTATTATCTATGGTTTCTATTGAGATCAAGAAGGTTACAGGTTATGCCAGAGATGATAAGGTTCTCATGCACTCTACGGTGAGCACATGTCCCTGATTTGGAGCCAGATGTTATCCCCTAATTTTAGGGATAACTAGGAGAATATTTCTCGAGGTCCACAAGTCCTAGACATGGAGTACCAAGAGCCAAATCAACTTGAGCATGTCCCTTGAGGGCCCATATTTTCTCCCTTTCAGTGCCTCCACTTTGTCAGCAGCAACAATAGCATCCATCACATCATCTTGGTCCTGTATTAGAGATGGTTCTTGCTCCATGAGATAATGAGTCTAGGTATCATGGTATGTGTCACTCTGATCTTAAAAACCTTTGAATATGTGCATTTAATTTGTTTTGTTTCTAACAGGTGTTTGGATCTTATACGTATCCACTTGACCATGTCTGGGGGGGATGAAAGGATTCCCTAGCAATCTTGTGCCCATAGGTTTTGAGTTTCCACTGGGGGGATTTCTAAAATTCATCATCTATTCCTGTTTCATTGGTCTGGGCATTGGATTGGACAATCACTCAAGGGTTACACCTTGCCTTGTGGGAAGAAGAGGCTAAAGGCCCAGAAGGTAAAAGCAAGATGGAAAATGATAAAATCCTAAAAATAAAACATCAAGATGCTTCGTCTAGGGATCCTTGAGAAAGAAGTAAAACTATTCTCATCCATAAACAAGAGGGACCCATAAAAAATAATAAAAACAAGACCTAGTCAGAGGATAGGGGGTCTCATCATGAGCCAACCTATTAGGTCCATGGGAATCTAGTGGTGTGACACTACTATAAACTGCTCAACATGCTAGGGTAGTGTCTCTTGGTTTCATGGCCAAGAGAAAGGGGGTCTCATCATGAGCCATCTTTCTAATTTTCGTGAAAATGTTTGTGGGTAACATTGCCACCAATGGTCACCAGACTAGGGCAGTGTCCCCTGATTAGCTTCTTTAAATAAAAAGAAATAAATAAATAATAATATAAGGCATTAATGGGCTTGGAAACATTTGCATCCATGACAGGTGCATCTCACCTTCTACAAAGGCACCCACGGGTAAGCCTTGCATTTCCTTGCTATCACTGCACCCATCGTCAGGACATCCTGTATACACCTCATCCATCTAGCATGACTTAGATTTGATATCTTTAAGAAACATCACATATCCAGTGGACACTTGCCCAATAGGACGCCTTGTCACTTCTCCCAAACTTGCCTTGCAGATTTGTATAATGTCTTTGAGCACTAGACTGGGTAGAAGGGGTTTTATGCACATGTTTAATAAAATTGATGATTGGATGTGATTGACATTGCTATGATCCTTGTGACTAGTGAGCCCATGGAGGGTGTATTTGTTGATGTTTAGGATCATGCCCGAAAACTAGGTACCATATTGGACAGGTAGACATGGGCAGATGAGCAGTTTGGACCTCCATGGGACTCAACATCCCAATAGATAGATGCTAAGACCCCAGCAGGGGGCATAGACAGAATAAAGTGTTTGCACCAGGGAAGAGAAGAATGTTCCACCAGAGGCAGCTGAGAAAACATGTACCTAGGGGGGTTGTTCCCTATCCACTGAGACGTTGGCCTTGGAAGGCATGTGACATCACCTATGACCTCCTATGACATCATCCAATGATATGGGAGTGTGGGAGGCAGTTGTGGAATGATTGGCACTTGTGGAAGCTTCCAGAGGCCTAATAAGGGCTAACGTTTTGCTCTAGAAGGCAACATTTTCCCTAGAAAGGGATAAATCCATCCTAAAGGGGCATGACTTCTTCATTATTTTCTTGATTAGGGTTTCATTATGAAATTTTAATGTAAAACAATATTATTGTATATTTTGGCCTTGTCAGCCTTGTTGAGGAAAATATATGAATTGATCTTACTCAAGCATTTTCAGACTTTACTTGGCTAAAGTAAAGTAGACAGGAATATCACCCTATGTTATAGCCAACAAAAAGATATATCCTAACTCACAAGTATTAATTACAAGTGCTTAGGCTAGTCTTTTATCAACAAAAATCTTGCTAGAAATTCACTTTTTATGTATTTTTCTGAAAATATCAGTTGTTGAAATAAATGTAAGAACATAAGTAAAGACACCAAGATCATAATCAATGTAGATGAGACATAAAGAAATACCTTATTTCATTCCAATTCACCAAATATTCATTGTCTTTACAAAACTTCACACCGAAATCTTGGACGAAAGTCAAACTTAGAAATCTCAGATGGAACATACAAAAGGACCTCTAACAGAAAACCAAAACTGGACTCTAAAAGTTGGATCAACTTGCCACCGATTGTTTCCCACTTGAATCTGCACAATAGACTTTATCAGTCATGAAATTTAATTCACAAACAGACAAGTCTACATAGACTATCAAAGATACATCAACACCTCTGAAGAGCAAGTGTCTGAATGATTTGATTCAGCCCTAAATGTTGTTGTCTACAATAAGACCCTACTATCAAAAAAGAGAATTAGGCTATGATGAATATATGAATGAATGAAAAATGAACTATCTCAACATAACTCAAAGAGAAAACCTTAGCATGTTTTGTGCTTCTATCCTCCTCTTTTTTCTCCCCTTAGTTCATATTTTAACAATTTAGAATTCGTTAGAGTAGTTGAACTAACTTATTAGTTAAGCTAACATAAAGACTTAACTAACTTTAGTTAAGGAAGGGGGGAAAAGTAATAATCATGATAGGGTCATAATTAAGCAATAAATAATAGGTGGGACCCCCTTGTGACTCCTTTAGTGAATAACAATCATCACATCATAACATAATCCATTTGTTAAGAAAACACACCCCTTGTGTCTCCATTCAAAACTTATTTTCCTTTGACAATTTTATCTCAAAAAACTTGAAAATAATTCAGACTAATACTCATATATCCAAAATAAGACCTGTTGTCCAAAATGAAACATGTTGTCCAAAATAAAACATGTTGTCCAAACTCCATGGAGACCACTGTCATAAAACAATAAATGACATAAAAATTAAAACCCATATTTTCCAGTCTGTGAAGCGACCCTTCCTTGGTTTTTTTTGTCACCTCCTGATTTCCCTGAAATTTCCTTGAGTTGGGCAGAGACTTTAGGCTTTATCTCACTAATCACATGGGAACAATCATCCCTCATATGCATCCATGAAGACATGGATTTTTTAGATTCATCGGAGGGTGAGGAAGGGGTAGTGGTGAATTTTCCTTTACCTAAAGCATGGTGGGATTCAGTCTTTAACCTCTTGCTGGCATGGGAAGATTGCATTGGAAAATTGTTAGGGGCATATTGGACAATGGGGTTTAAAGGTGGAGGAGAAGGCAAAGATATGTTTGGCTAGCCATGGTGTTGGGATACTGTTGGGTGGACAATCTCTTGCCACCCATCATTTTCTGTGACTTTAGGTTGTAAAGAGACATGAGGAGGCACTCGTATACCAGGGGATTGAGGGGCTTAGAAGGGAGGCCTTTTAGGCCTCGGTTGGACTATTCCATGTCCAATCCAATTAAAGAATCTAGCATGGAACAATTGGCCCAGCTTTTCAGAATCATCATGAAAATGTATTGAGAACCTAGGCCTCCTTGGGCCTCGGTTCCAGTTACCTCTACCTCTGTTTCCTTGGCCATGGCTTCCATGACTAAAAACGCTCATCCTATATATGTTAAAAATTAGCAAATAGTCTTTTAAATAACCATTCATGACAACTCCTTAAAAATATTAAATAGATTTGGCTCATAATGTATCAGGCTCATGCAATCCAATCCATACAAATTATTCTAACTGTTCGCGTTCAAATGGTCACCAGGTGAGCAAATAGAGAGCGCTTGCATACCCTGTTGGGTCTAGAAGGGCAGAACAGTTGTGGAGCATAGGGTTAAAGAAACAAAACAAACTACAATCTAATATCAACTGAAAACAAATAAAACTGTGAAAAGAAACAATGAACATCAAACACAAAACACAGGTGTCACCAATGGTTTCAAGCAGGTGTATTGATGAAACCAGAGCACGCTGAAGGAAGAGACCAAAGGTTCCTTCTCCCTCCAACGGAAGGCTCTTTGGGGCCCTCACACAGTTTTCTTTCCTTACAAATGAGAAGAACTGAGCATAGCAGTGAAAGAACTCTCGGTGATGCAGATGATGGGTCGTTGTTAAAGGATGAGCCCTTAAACCATCTGAACAGCATAACAGTGCTTAGAATTCCTTGCCAAAACAGTGTATCCTCACGGCTTTTTATAGCAGCTCCTCGGGCGGTCACGTAACCTTCTCAAAGTGTGAACAGGGACCCTTTTAGGGTTTGTTTAGGTCATTAACCCGCCGATTTTGTGGATCCGGCTCTGATTTGAGAGTCAAATCAACTTGGGAGCTGGTCCGTAAGAAGTTGGGAGGCCGACCTATTCAATTAATGCGTCATTTTAGCAGATGCGCAGGTTTTTGTGTTGACAACCGCGCGTCGAGCGTGCATGCGCGAATAACACATTTTTGTCCAACGCATGTGCGTGCGAACCAAACTGTTGTAAAGCGCCCTTCAATTTTTGGTTACTTTGTATAGTTTTTGGCCCTTCTGGAGTGTTGTGAAATTAATTCAGTGCCATGAATGACTTCATTGTTATTTTGATGATGCAGAGTTCTTGTCGCCATGTGCAGACGAAATTTCAGTGATAACAGATGCCCCCTGATGGATGAGGTTTGGAGCATACGTATAGCCGAAATCCATCAATGTTTCTTCTACTGAGAATGTTGTTGTAAGGGAAAGCAAGAGTGGGACCGTTCGGAGCGATCCGTTGGAGAAAAAAGGAACCGGTATCTCGACCGTCTGAGAGACGTGCAGAAAAAATATACAACTGTGTACAAACGAGGCGGGCATGTCCCATGCTCGTGTGATGTAACTCTGAAAAAAGATGACGGAAGTGTTGGTGTAGACAACTGCAGCGCCCTCGAGGGCGGTAGTGATAAAGGCAGAAGACAATTCTGCAAAGGAACATACTCTAAATATCAGGCAATGATCGCTGTAATAAGAAGCGACGATGATGTGGGCATTGATGGCCCTACCACGTTTAGAGGTCTTCGGCAAGTGACAAAAATAACTGCAACAGTCGCAAAGTGAGACCCACCATAACATGAGAGAGTGTTGGCGACGAATGTTATGGGGGCCAATGACATCAGGGAGCAATGGTGTTTCACCCTGTGTCGTCCGAGATCTCTCATTAAAAATAGAGAATGAGAATCAAGATACTGTCGCCCTTCTGAAAAAGTGTGTTGATGTCGACAAAAAGGGGGATGTGACTCCCAGAAGCAAAAAGGTGCTCCATGGAATCTATTGAGGTGAGGAAGTGGCAGAGGTACATGGATGAAGTCAAGAAGTGGGATGACTCAAGACTGCCCTTGGTTGGAGGATATATAAGAGAAACAGTGGCCGCAACCGTGTAACAAGGTCGAGTGTCAGGGGGACGACAAGACCGGTGGTAAGTTGTGCTAGAGGCGGGACAAGGTGAACAAATTCAGAGGGTAGAGGTAACTGACCGGTGGGGTACTCTGAAGATATGGACGATGCCGGTAAGGGTTCATAATAAGTACTGCTCCAATCCAAGGGTGACATGGGTTGCGTGTGGACAAAAAGAAAGCAAGTCGCCAACGGTGATGACAAAGAATGTAATGACTGAAGGTAAAGGTGTTTGTACAATAAATAATAAATAATACATAATTTTGGGGAGAAATGTACAAATACAGAAATGAGTGCCCCAGTGTGAAATGCGTGCCCCAGGGAGGGCAGAATTTTCATGAGAAACTGATGAAGGGTGGGGGCCCCATTGGCGGGTTTCTGTATGAGGTAGGTGAAATGAAGATAGGTTCGCAGATGGGCAAACTGATGGTGGATGAAATGGTGGGTTCATGATCCTGCGGAGGTGCAGGTAAAAAAG
>ML779568.1:1665598-1689573 GCA_009831015.1 Picea engelmannii
GTGAGGCTGGGGGTGAAAACCAACCTCGTTTGATTAAAAGTGGGAGTGGATAGTCTTATCAAGAAAAGATGGGGTGTTTTCAGAATCCCTTGGGAGGAAACCTACTTAGACCTCCACGTTTCGAGAAGAGGCTATGTGAGTGCCAAAAGTGACTTTTGTGTGTGAGTGAAAAGTGTACCAATTTTAGTTATTTAGATGTCACCTTGCAGCATGTGGACATCGCTTGGTCCTTTACAAGAGTTTGATTACCTAAATAAGCTAGATGCCATTGGTACAACCTTGCGGAATTTTAAAAGCCCTAGGAGACTAGCATGTGGACATTGTGGTCCATTACTATCCTTTAATTCCCTATGTGTGAGTTAATCTAGAAAAAGCATGAAACTATCCTAGATTGAACATGTGGGCATGTGTGGGCCCGTTACAAACTTTTAAACTCTCCTAGTTTTTTGACCTAAGAAAGAAGAAATTCAAACACTATTCTAGCTTTGTTGACATGTGGGCATGTATGGGCCCGTTACAAGAATGTGTTTGAAAAAATGAAACTAAGAGGGGTCTCGAAAGATCCGTTTTCCTCTCCTAAAAGTTTTGAAATTTTTGTTAAAGGGAGATGAGATCGTTTTCGCAATCTTTTTCTGATTCTCAAGATCGCTTGATGGCGCGAGAGAAGAGCATACTCAAGATTGTTACTTGCAACTTCTAGTCCCGAATCTGAGTTTAGATGTGATTACAATTTGATGTTCAACTTATATTATAAATCAAAGCAAGCCATCCACGTGGCGAAAAGCAAATAAGGGAAAAATTATTTTTATCCACCTAAGTGCCTATGTTTGCTTGACTATCCCCTTTATAAGTTGAGGGGTCTAAGTGGTGCAGTATTTAGAGCATGCATAACATCATTGCTGAGAATGAAACTGACTTTCCCCACATCCAAAACCTTACAATGAAAAATTTTAGTTCCAATGCGCGGCCTTTAGTATAGACAAAGGCGCGTGTGGCGCCTGCGTGCGGACGATATTAAGAACCAAAGCGCATGCGCGTGTCTGTGGGGTGGAATACCTGCGCACTTGTGATAAGTTACTGAGAAAGAAACTCCGGATGGATTTCTCTCGATTCTCCTGTGAATCGACTGGTTAGTAGGTCGGCAGAGGCCGGTTTGTGTCCCTGCAAGTTAATAAAACCAAAAGGAAAGCAAATAAAACCCAAATGAGGGAGGATTTGATACCTAACTCCCTAGTGGAGTCGCTAGTCTGTTCGCGTTCAAATGGTCACCAGGTGAGCAAATAGAGAGTGCTTGCATACCCTGTTGGGTCTAGCAAGGAAGAACAGTTGTGGAGCATAGGGTTAAAGAAACAAAACAAACTACAATCTAATATCAACTGAAAACAAATAAAACTATGAAAAGAAACAACGAACATCAAACACAAAACACAGGTGTCACCAATGGTTTCAGGCAGGTGTATTGATGAAACCGGAGCACGCTGAAGGAAGAGACCAGAGGTTCATTCTCCCTCCAACGGAAGGCTCTTTGGGGCCCTCACACAGTTTGCTTTTCTTACAAATGAGAAGAACTGAGCATAGCAGTGAAAGAACTCTCGGTGATGTAGCTGATGGGTCATTGTTAAAGGATGAGCCCTTAAACCATCTGAACAGCATAACAGTGCTTAGAATTCCTTGCCAAAACAGTGTATCCTCACGGCTTTTTATAGAAGCTCCTCGGGCGGTCACGTAACCTTCTCAAAGTGTGAACAGGGACCCTTTTAGGGTTTGTTTAGGTCATTAACCCGTCGATTTTGCGGATCCGGCTCTGATTTGAGAGTCAAATCAACTTGGGAGCCGGTCCGTAAGCAGTTGGGAGGCCGACCTATTCAATTAATGCACCGTTTTAGCAGATGCGCGGGTTTTTGTGTTGACAGCCGCGCGTCGAGCGCGCATGCGCGAATAACACGTTTTTGTCCTGCGCATGCGCGCGCGAACCAAACTGCTGTAAAGCGCCCTTCAATTTTTGGTTACTTTGTATAGTTTTTGGCCCTTCTGGAGTGCTGTGAAATTAATTTAGTGCCATGAATGACTTCATTGCTGTTTTGATGATGCGGAGTTCTTGTCGCCATGTGCAGACGAAATTTCAATGATAACACTAACATTAATCAATGAGCAGGGGGTTGGAAAAAATGTTCAAGGATACATGAGGGGTTTGTGATTAGAAAAAATATGATATAATGAAAGGGAAGAGATATGTTCATTTCTCAATGATAACAACAATCAACTGTAAACAAACCAATAAACCTCACTGCAATTGACACATAATTATGCCACTTTTATCCAATCTAACACAAAATCTGCCTTAGCTGTGATAAATATCAAAACAGGGGGTGAAAAAAATGAATATGGGATATGTGAGAGGTTTATAATTAGAGAAAAATGAGATAATGAGGGGGAAAAAAACATTTACTGTTCATGAGATTAATCAAGCAATCCATAACATATTTGCAGTAAGGAAAATATGCATCAACTGACAATCAGATGAATAAGTAATAATTCATGTGCATTTGTCTAATTTCACTGTCCATTAATATCCAACACAGTGTTATCACAAAACAGAAGTACCTCACACAATTTGTAAGAGGTTTGGTTCCCTTTATTATTACATTATGCATGTCATAATAGTCAACAACAACACACAATTTGTAACCATTAACATCCACCATTCCATACATTTTCCCAATCTATGTTTGTATTTGAAAGTAGTGTTTCCCAAAAATAATAATGGAGTCTCTACAGAGCCAATCAATATCTGTAATGATATGTTCCCATACATATATATTCAATAGAAATATCAAAATAATAAAGAATTCACATGCTACACCTGAAAGGAAATTGTCTATACAACCAACAATCATCATTTAGACACAGGCTATGCAGAAACGAATTTTCGAAACCATGTAACCATGAAACTGTAAAAAACAAATATCTTAGTGTGATTCAAAACTAGGACAAACGTCCCACACAAATGTCATAAACAATGATCAATTGCAAAAAGACAAACACACTTATAATTTGGGGGTATCACTGGGCATAAGAAACAAGCCATCCATATTATACGTGGTGCATGACTGAGGGAATTCCACAGTGCCATAATTCCCATAACCACACAACAATCTATAACCATGATATAACTCAAAAAATTCATTCTAGTCCATTTATTTAGTCGCATGTGAGTGACCAGGCCACACACATTCAAGTGTAAAAAGATGCAATAAACATATTCAATCCAATCTTCTAATTCTCAAGACATCACCTATAGGACGCAACATGTGTGAAAACACCAAACCCCTATGACTAATTCCAACCATTATCAAGCCTCATAAGCACCACTCTAACGACAGTATAATGACCAACAATTTGGCACTGTGGTAAGGGAGATAATAGGCCAACAAGCGTGATCATGGTGTATACCCACGAACCAAAATGAGAAATGACAGAGGCCCTTTCATAACAAAAAAAAATTGATTCTTTGACAATAGGCTGGCAACTGTGACCCTTACAAGTGAAATTGGCAACATGAGGCTCATTCTATTATCGAAGAGGTAGTGGTCAACACCATACTAAGATAACTGTTATACGAATCATGGGTGAGCCTATATTCGAAGTAAATGGCCACAATAAACTTAACATGCCTGACAGACTCCTTATGCAGCTCTCGTCTGGAGGGTTTATGGGTTTTCATAGTAGCCATTGCAGGAAGGATAGGGAACCGAATATGTTCGAAACTTTGGGGTAAAGGAAAGCGCCTAAGGAGGACCAGGATACTTGTGGATGAGAGACATATCCTTGATAGAGTTGGAAAGGGTTCTAGTTAAACCCAACAACCATGAAAACAATCACCCAACCAACCTTCTAAAAAGAACCCTTAACCAAATGTAGTGGTAACAAAACTATCACCCATGAAGGCCCACAACTCTGATGAACTCACAAGAGTTATACACAGAACTGTCGATTTTCCATTCAAAGCTAAAACCACATAGTTGCAACACTCAGGACAACACAAACCCAAACAACTGAGCCAAAAGAATTTCATAACTGGAGTGAAATAAAAAATGGATAAAAGAGACATGTCTGTCAATCAAAAACCTTAAGATGAGAAGTGGCCAAGTGGTTTCACCCTGCTAAACATTTAAAGCGTGAACACAACATCTGGATCATCCACCATTATAACATATGTAATTCAGCCACCGATTCCATTAATCAATGCATAACCATTGCATTGTCACCTTGCTAAATTGCACCACTGAATTTTCCACCATATGCATATATAAAAATGTAATTAAACAATATTTTGTATCCATTTCTTTGTTAGCTAGGACTTAACCACTATCAACAAGTATTTTCATTCATATAGTATCATAGAGCTAGGTCTCTTTTTTTGCATTAGATATAGTATTTACTTTTCCTCAAAATGCCTTTCTGTAATTTTCACTAATGAATAGCAGGTTATAGTATCATGAAGGAACAATATCTCAAAACTTAACTGATATCAATGACAACCATATTCTCATCAACCATGTAACTTTGTAGCGCATCATCATAACATTGAAAATGAATAGACGTGATCTTCAAAAGTTCAAGGGTGTCCCACCTACTAGAATTATTTAGTCTTATATAATAATAGGCTTAGCAACACTTTGCAGACAAAATTACGTTGACGTTTCCAATCATCAACAAGACTTTTGATGACCTAAAATTTAATTAAGGTCATTGATATGGTATATATTGAGGGTTTTAACTCTCATATTTTCATCATCTTTCACTTACCACTTGGTGAGGTCTACAATTTTTGGCCCTCTTAGGGTTATTGGATGAAATCGTGGTGCACTTGTTGAAGGAGACTTATTTTGGTGATTTTTTGGCATTTATCTTGGTGGAAGGTTTACAACTAGGGTTAGGCTATATGAATTCTTGGTGGATGTAAGTAAATTTCTGCAAAACACTTCTTTATTGAATGGTTATGGTATTGTTACTTGCATTTTTTTATTATAATTTGTTGGATTAAACCCTAGGTGACAAGCACATGTTGGTGTCCTTGTCTCATGTCCCTACTAAGTTAAAGATCCATTTGATTTTGCTGAAGTTAGATAGAGCCTTGTCAGAGAAACACTCTAATCCTATTATTCTAGCCTAGCCATTTTGTATCTTGTCCTTGAGCTAAGGAATGATAAAACGCACAAAGGCCTAGGGTTTCTAAAACTTAGTGAGTTTTTTTCCCTAGGGTTTGATTGATGAAGCCTTGCCTTAGCAACACTTCATCATCAAACTCTCTTGTCCTTATCCATAACATCTATCACTCAAGCTAGTCATTTTATTCTTATCAATAAGCTGAAGAAGGAGGAGAAATCACTAAGGCCTAGGTTTTATACACCTTAGTGAGCCTTTCTCCCCTAAGGTTTTATTGTTGAGGCCTTGATTTAGCAAAACTTCAACATTTAACCCTCTTGTCTTCAGTCATATCATTTCTTGCTCAAGCTAGCTGTTTAAATTTGTCCTTTGAGATAGAGAAGGAGGAAGACGCACTAAGGCCTAGGTCATCTACACCTTAGTGAGTCGTCTCCCCTCACATTTGACTTGTTGAATCCTTTCTTTAGAAACACTTCAACATAAAACCCTCTTGTCTCTAGCCCTATCACTATCATCATGACCCTTCAACATTTGTAGCCCTTTTTGGCTCCATTTTCCCTAATGAAGCACTGATCTAAGACCTCCATTGCTTGAGTACCTTTATCATACAACAATCAAATACATTGAACAACTACTAATCCTTATAACCCTATCTTAGACTAACAATCACTAATCCTATTGTTGTCGTCATCTATTCATGCTATAAACATCTCTATGCAACATTTATTTTATCTTTAAAGCAATTGAACGATTCACTAAGGCATTGTTTCTAGCGTTGATATCGTTACATTGATTGCCATTAGCATTTATTGTGAAGTGACATATTATAATCATTCCCATTATACATCATTGAATTGATTCATTAATATTGTTTATCAATTGCTCTATATCATAAGTCCATGATTATATGAAGTACCAACCAAGAAAGTAATCTTTCATATGCATAGTTTCTTTGTTGCTTTGTCTCGGGCAGGTACACATTTTGGTTATTACTCATCTTTATTGGCTAATTAGCCGAGACTTTTTGATCGGTGGTGACTTGTGAGGGGGACTATTATACTTTGCCTTTCAAGCCTTTTCCTTCTCAAAACCCCAGGTCACCGAGGACATCTCCCCTGAGCCTTACCTCCCTAAACATAAAGAGTTATCCCATTGAGGTGATAGTAGTGTGATAGTCTTAGTTACGCCGGTTTTCCCTCCTTTCATCTATCTTTTACCTTAACTACAAACTATCTGGTAACATGACTCATCGTGAAGGATAATTTTGTTCAAAATATTTTTAGAATTATTGTGATATGAATGGCATCAAAAGACAACTCACCACTACTTACACACCTTAGCAAAACAGACTAGTAGAGAGGAAAAATCGTACAATGGTGGAAATGGAAAGAAGTATGTTACAAACCAAGGGATTAAGAAATTATTTTTGGGTTGATGCACATATGTATATATTCTCAATCGATGTCCCACAAGTGCACTTGATATGATGACTCAATATTAAGCATGGTATGAAAAAAATCCTAATGTTAATCATTTGAGAGTCTTTGGTTGTGTAGCCTATGTCCATGTAGTTGATCAAAAGAGACAAAAGTTAGATCCAAAAAGTGAGTCATGCATTTTTGTTGGATATAGTGAACAAACTAAGGATTACATGTTGTATAATACCCTCACTAATATCATTGTTGTGTCAAGATATATTATTTTTGATGAAAGGGTAGTTTATGGTCATCAAAAATGCCATGATGATATGTCTAAATCTATTTTGGATATGGATATTATTGATGATATTGATAATGAGAAGCCCACTAATATTTCCGTTACAAGTGCTACAAATCCACCAAGTATCCCCTCATCTAATTCTTGAGTTCCAAGTGCAAGCCCAACATCAAATTCAAGTTATTCAAGGAAGGTAAGAAGATTAAGTGACATTTATCAAAGGAGTAAAAGTCGAGCATATGAAGAAAATCCAATAGGTGAGACATTGAATTTTGTTTTACTTTCCAAGGCTGATTTTGAACCATCATATTTTGAAGATGTGTGTACTGATGAGGTTTGGGTGCATGAAATGCAAGAAGAGATATATTATATTCACATGAATGATACTTGGGAGCTTAGAGAACTTCCACATGACAAGAAAATGATTAGTACTAAATGGGTCTACAAGACTATGTACAATGGTGATGGGAGTGTTGAAGATTTGTTTCTAAAGGCTTCACACAGAGGTATGGAATTGATTATGAAGAAACATTTGCACGAGTAGCAAGACAAGAGACTGTTAGAATGATGATTTCATTACCAAGTTAGAAGAAATGGAGCATAAATCATATGGATGTGAAAAGTTCCTTTTTGAATGGGTACTTAGAAGAAGAAGTGTGTGTGGAATAACCACAAGGTTTTGAAGTGAAAGGAAAAGAACATCAAGTATACAAGTTGAAGAAGTGTTTGTATGGCCTCAAGCAAGCACCAAGAACATGGTATGCTAGGATTGATGGATATTTTCAGGAGAGCCACCTCAATAGAAGTAAAAGTGAACCTACATTTTACTACAAACAAGAAGGTAATGGTATTCTTATTGTATGTCTATATGTTGATGACTTATTATATATGCGTAGTAGTTCTAAGATGAAGGATGAATTCAAAATTTCTATGATGAATGATTTTGAGATGAAATATTTGGGTCTCATGCAATATTTTATGTGTATGGAGGTTTATCAAAATGAGGATGAAATTTTCATTTGTCAAACAAAGTATGCAAAAGATATGTTGAAGAAATTTGATATGTTATATTGTAAACCAACCTCTACTCCAACTGCTCATGGAATTTTGTTGTGTAGAGATGATGGTGTTGAAATAGTTGATGAGGCAACATACATAAGTATTATTGGAAGTTTGATGTTTCTAACCCACACAATACCTCATATTTCTTATTTAGTTTACCTTGTTCCAAGATACATGACAGAGCCATTTGAAATACATATGAAGGCAACCAAGAGGATTTTGAGGTATGTGAAAGGAACTCTAAATTTTGGTATTCATTACTACACTTCTAAAAGGTTTAATCTTGTCGGATGACCGAAAGTCTACATCTGGTAATTGTTTCGCTTTTGGTTTGGGTTTGAATAACTAGAGCTCAAAGAAGAAAAGTATAGTTTCACTTTCATAGACAAAAGTAGAGTATGTTGCAGTCACCTTAGCATGTACACAATCATTATGGCTTAGAAAAGTTCTAAAAGAAATTGGAGAGAAACAAATTCATCCTACACTGATATTTTGTGATAACACTAGTGCATCAAATTGGCCAAGATTATAGTCCATCATAGTAGGACAAAACATTTTAATTTAAATTATCATTTCATTCGAGATTTGGTGCAAAAGAAGGAACTAGAACTAAGGTATATAAAGACTCAAGAATAACTTGGAGACATTTTCACTAAGGTAGTTGCAAAAGTCCAGTTTTTGAAACTTTGAGATCAGATTGTGAGCCCTCTCAGCATAAAGGGGGAGTATGTTGGTAATTGATGCAGTCTTGTCAATCATCTCACATGATGCAATCTATTTGTAGTTTTATTTTCTGTCGATTAGTGTTTAGATATAGATTGTCTGACTAAATAATGCATGCAAAATGCTGAGTAGTTTTCCAAAATAAATTTGTGTAAGTTTTCAATCAAGATGATCTAATTGTTTGTTCTATGAGGCTATGTATTGTTATGAAGACCAGTGGTCAAATAACAATTAGATCTATGCATTTCATGAAGACATTTTTTCTTGATGGATATATATATGTTGTTCTTGGCATATAGATGTTTCTAGAAATATTTTCTCTAGATCATTCTTGGATGTATATATATTTCATTCCCTAGGATAATGAGATGAATAAAAGATTCAGATTTGTAATTGTTTGTAACATCTCCTCTATCCATCGTAAACTGTGCAAAATTCACAAGAATTCTACATACTTATACTTATTTGATAGTACATTTAATATTATGAAACATGTCCAACTCATATTCAGTACTATGTTCAAATTCCATATTTGATTGCATAAATGTTTGCTAGACTACATAGTCGCAATAGTCTCCAAACTTAACAGATAGTGGTCGTACTAAATCTATCGATATTTATTTATTATCTATGGTTTTATATCCATATTTATGGTTTTCAATATATCCATATTTAATAAGGGTCGTACTAAACTCAACAGACAATGTTCGTAGTAAACTTAACAGATAGTGTTCGTACTAAACCTCTCGTTCCAACAATAAGATGACAAAATTAGAATAAGGGTATAGATGAATGAAGTATTAAATGAAAACTAAGATTCCAACAATAAGATGACAAAATTAGAATAAGGGTATAGATGAATGAAGTATTAAATGAAAACTAAGATAAAAATGGAGATGACATAATTAGAATAAGGGTATAGATGAATGAATTATTAAATGACAACAAAGAGAAAAATGGAAATATGTGCAAGACATTTTATCTGATGGCATCATTTTTATAAATTTCCAACAACTCTATATTTCAAGCCCAAGTAACCTTTCAAAACTGATATCCAGGTAACTCTAGTGGTTTTTCCGAGAGTTCTCTTAGGGTTTTGGTGCATTTATAAAACATCTAGTACATTGAGATTTAAAGGGTTTTATGGTGTACCAAGGATGAGGATCTCTGTATCACTTTGTTAAAAAAATCTAAGAAAGGTAGCCCGCAACAATGCACATGTGCGCCTAGTGTTACATGAAATCTAAATGGGACAATGCCTTCCTCCAGAATTCATATATCTTCTCAATATCCCATAACCAAATATCCAAATTGAAAATAATTCATTCTTTGGAACCTCTATTATGGAAAACCTTTCTCTCTCCACTATAACCTTTATTAGCCTTTGACAATTACTTCCTTTGACTTAGGCTCTTCTAGCAATATTGCATGCCCAAACCATGGGTTTTGATAGAAGTTTGTGAATGATGCCCTAATTTGACTTTGGATTTGGTTCGCTCTCTATAATTTTTCAGTGGCCAAACCACCATCCTACTTGTTACTTCACATTTGGTTGTCTCTCTATAATTTATTGACATTTGTTCCAGAAAAATGATCATGGTAATATAGATGTATTGTCTATTTATCATACCTCGCTCCATAATATAGATGTAATAGATTCCATCAGTACTATGTATTTGGAATGTGTGACGTCAAAAAAATGATAATGAAAAGACTCAGCACTCGTGACAAGATATAATGGCCCTGGGTGGTTTCGATTCCTTGTAATTTTTTGGGATTTTATCTAAACAATTGGTCAAACTCGGCTTAACTGTTCTCTGCATACAAACTTAGAATTTGACTGTAGTGAGAAATATATTGATGTTTTTCAAGCACCCAATGAAATATCTGAGTTGGTGTTTCAACTATGTAGATCGAACCTACAATAAAATAATAATAATAAAATTATCTAGGGTTTAAGAGGAGATGTTATCATGACACAAAGGTTTTTTAAATCTTTAGATCATTGGTAAAAAATTTCAATAACCTAAAAAATTAGATAAAAGTGACTGGAAAATTCAAAAGGGTTTTTGATGGGAAGAAATTAAAGAAATTAAAGAAAAAGATCAAAGTTCTAACTTTATTTTATTTAGGAGTCTTTTACAATATCCTTCTAGATGAGCCTTACTACATTGGTTTGTACACACTTTCTCTTTCTTTTCTCAATATTACTTTTTCTTTAGATAGAAATTTTTCTCTTAAAACTTTGAAAGGGGGGACCATAGTGAAATGGTTGTACTTTACTTGTTTTGAATTTTCTCTTCACATATTTATCCTTCATGGCTTTATTTGATTTAGGATTTCATGATTTCTACCTTTCCTTTTGACCTTTGAGTAGTCATGCATGACAAATACAACTATTTTTTATTGTGGATGAGAATGAGTGATATTTAAGGAAATTGAAATTTTTTAGTGTGATTAGGATATGGATTGAGGTACCTAGTCTAAACGCCCAAGTATTTTGAGTCATCTTATAAGATGGGCATACTTTTAACCAAAAACATGTTTCCCATAGTAGCACTAAGCAATTGAGAAAACTTGTATGCTATGGCATCCTAGTCAACAGTTGTAACATAGCTACAACTTTATGACATGCCAAGGGGTTATATCATCATGTCTAAACAAACATTACACATGGAGTATCTATGGAGTGAATTGAATCACCAAGGTGTATCTCAACATTTGAGTTAATCACATCATGGTTCATCAGTATGACATCATGTCAGATTGGAGAATATGGAACTAGTCATAGATGAATGAAAGATCGTACAAGTAGGTACATGATACAATTGTAAGGATATCCAAAGTTTTCTACCATTGAGAGACTAACCAACATACAAACACAAAGAGGTGATGACCCAAGGCAATGAGAGGTACGTTGAGGAGTTTAAGGAGTTATCTCAACCCTATAAAACAAAACCCTTTTACGAAGATACATAATGAAATATAATTCAACAAATAGATGATGGTTCAAAAAGAATATGAGTTCCTTAAAGGGCCAATGGGATCACCAATTTACCTCAACGTGAGTTCTATGCTTTATGAAGGATAGTGTTGTTTAGTCGAAGGCCTGTACTACAAAATTCAACATGTGTACTTCTCAATTGAACATTTTTGATAGGCTACCTAGTTCCCCAAATTGAGATTGTATGCAAACGTTACACTCGAGGAAGTGTCAACTAACCACATGAGGGCCTACAAACCTTTTGGTGTTTCATCTTCTCGGGTTAGGGTTTTCGCATTGATGATTTATCTTAACAAGAATTTTTCTCCTCTTTGTAATCAAGTTATTGCAAATGATGGTAGCCGACACATCTATTTTTAGGGTTAATCTACCACCATTCTAGCTAGTCTTGCAGTTTACAGTATTTTGTATTCCATTTATAAGTTCAACAGTATTATTGTGTTTCTTGCAATATCTATGTCTATTTAGTTGTTATATCTATTCCTTCATTTCATTCTCAACATAATCCATATCAATCAAGTGAAAGAGAAGAACCCTTATGATGCCCTTCCTTAATGCATTAGTAAGAATATTTAGAACCCTTCCAAGAGGAGCACCAAAGCACTTCTTTTTCCTTGTTCTTCAAAGAAATACTAACTAAATTTATTCTAACCCTTGAAAATGCTACAAAACATCACACAAAGAGAATTAGATGCACAATAAACCTCAATCGCTTCGTTTTTCATTAATATCCAATGATTTTAAATGGAGGAAGAATTTTCCTTTTATAGGTGAGATTCCCCTTCAATTACAATGTAAAATAATGTGTTCTCTATAATCCACGAACTACAAAGTCATTTTCTTGGTAAAACCTCCATAAAGTTACAACCAATAATAGAATAATCCAATAAAATGCTAGCAAGGTATAATGTTCCTCTTAGAAAAGATCAAATTCAATATCACAAGGTACCATGTCCCTCTTAGAAAAAGGTCATATACGATATAAAAATCACTTGTAAGGACCAAGTAGAATCCAAGGGATGTGTATCCCTCAATAAAAGTGTCATTGTGCACATAAATGGCCCAAGCCAAGTCAAATATTCCAAATTTTACTTCCTCCATCCAAGGAATGGTCTAAGAAGTCTACACTCATCCCAATATATAACACCTACTCAAAGCGATGGTCTATCTTCTTAAAAAGACATCAATTAGTAGCACCTAATGATATACTTCAACACATCATAACAAAGGGTTTAGTTTTAGTACTTTCCTAAGTCTTACCAAGGGGAACAATGTAGACCCTCACACATATGTCAAATACTTAGACACCCACATTTCCCAAGTATCTAGGTAAAATCCATGTGATAATAATGATTGATAATGATGAAAGGGGAAGGGGAACTTTGCATTGAGTTACCATCCTAAATGTTGTTTCCTACTACCCCTTTAGCGTTTTTCTATGAATGTTCACTTTATTGAACAAGTCCCTTTTATTTAGATATTCATAGACAAAGTAGGGATAGGGGCATTTTCCTCACAACAAGGGACATTATTCAAGATTAATGATTGGATTTTAATTATGTTATTTATCTCTTAGCCTTAGTGGCTTTGTTTATTTCAGGATTTTATATTTGACCTTTCCTTTTAAACTTTGACAAATCATACATGACCAAGATAATGTGTTTTTTTTATTTGAATGGAATGAATGAATTAATAAGGTTGAAAGTGGTTATCACAATTGGGATGTTGATAATTCTATCTAGCCTAGACACCAAGTGATATAGGTTACCCAAGAAACAACACACTTCTAACATAAAAACATGTTCCTCAAGGTATTATGAGGAAATTAATATAACCATATAGCGTTATGAAATGGAAAAAAACAATCGTTATGTGTTTACCACTTTATGATGAGTTAAGAATTTCTATCATCAAGTCCAAACATGCATTGATACATGGAATTTCATATGAAAGCATCGATACATGGAATTTCATATGCAACAAACTGAGAACCCTACCACATGTGCATCTTCCATCTTAGGAGTGGGGACAAAAATGAGCCACACCATGGTTGAGCTATTTATCAATAATCTTATAGATATAAATGAATAAGAATATTTGGATCAACGAATATGAGCATAAAATCTCGTGAAATCAAAACCATCACACCCTCTCTAGGTATCCAAAATTTTCACCCTTGGAGGGGAGTAACATTGGCTCCTACTCGATGATATGTACTCTATGCGAGAGTGTATGAGAACTCTAGAATATCCACAAAGATGTGACCTATGCATAATGGACATTATAAAATGATGTAAAATTATGTGATGAATTGATCCAAGTGGATATTGGTGGCTACCCACCTATTCCAACTTGCTCCTCTTGTCTATTTTTAGCTTATCACATTCTTATGTATTTCTTTGTAATTGTGGGTTATACACTTCTAGGGTTGTCTGAAGCCCTGCACATCTTCTAGGTGGATATTGGTGGCCTATCACCTAATCCAACTGACTTATTTTTTATGTTTGCATGTCATCACATCTTGTTGTACTTCTAGGGCCATTTTGGAGCCCTTAACAATGTTTTTTTTGGCTCACCACAATCAAACTATAGACAAAGTAAAAGTTTGAAGGTGAAATGTGTAGCTCTCTAAAATACATTTCCAACGGGATATCACATGTGTAAAACAGAGGTCATATGAAAACGTTACGACCCCAAGAAGTTGATGTACCAACTTATCCATAGGGGCCCGCATGACTTTCGGTGTTTCACCTCCTAGGGTTAGGTTTTTGGATGTCTATGGTTTTGAAATTTATGAATAATATAAAAAATGCCCGTAGAGCCTCACTGTAACCATTCTTCTCAGATGGATGCATGTAGCAGCCACATCTCTTCTCAAAGATAGATACCACCATTCGAGCAAGTGTTTCAGTTTTGCAGTTTAACATTTTCAACCTATTCTCATGTATCCAATAGAACATATTGTTCACTGGATATCTGTGTTATTATTCATATCTCTATGTTTAATGTGTTCAATCTATTAATCAGTTGGTTCTACTCCTAAATCTAGATTAGTGGTATCAGAGCGACCTAATCTTCATTTATTTTTCTTCATGCATTTTCCCGAAAATATCTAGGTACAAGAAGTTGGGACTCAAACCAATCAATTTGTTGCAAGATCGGTCGTGTCGATCCTAACAAAAACCCATGGGGGACAAAAAGAAAGATGATGGAACATGATATCCTATTAAAATGTTTCTCGAGGAAGCCCTTGTGCGACAAAGGAATGAAATGATGGACAAATTTGTGCAGATCCTTCAACGACTACCCACAAGAGAAGCATACTCATCAAGTGGCCATGCAACCCCCTTCAAGGTACAGGTAAATTTTGATATTCCATTATTTGAAGGACTGATAGATGCGGATGCTATAGATAAGTGGTTAAATATCCTCAAAGGGTATTTTTTGGTCCACAAATTTTTCGATAGGTAAAAGATTACTTTTTCACTCCTTAAGTTTGTCCCCCATGTTAAGGACTCGTGGGATACTTACTCTGACCAAAGGGTCGTAAAGGAATATGCAATATTTTTGTTGGCCCCTAAATGGGATTCCTTTCAGGACACCATCAAAGAAAAATACTCCCCTATTGGAAGCTATGAGCACTAGTACACCAAATGGACCACCCTGTGTCAAGAAAGGGACCAGACAGTACAAGATTTCACCAATATTTTCCATACCCTGTGCACCAAACTGGGTATCAAAGACTATGAGCATCATTTGGTGATCAAATACCATATTTTTTTTCATAGATACATTCAAACATAAATTGAGTTTCTGGACATCGCCTCATTGGGCACGACTTATAGATACGTTGTCGAGATCGAAAAGAAATTTAAGTAGAAGAGGCAAGAGTTTGGATCTACAAACTCCTCACAGCTGAAGTAGGGAAAAGGTGACCCCAAACCACACAACAAGGGACCGATCCGATATGGCTGTTCTCAGGAAAACCAACCCAAACCGCAACACAAGAAAGGCAATGAGAATATGAAGAAGGACACAGGAAAATGGTGTGAGTACCATAAAATCTCTTGGAACAACACTAAAGAATTTCGCTCCAAGAAGTCACTCGTGACCGAGGTGAAGACTCTCGAGTCAGAGACCGATTCCTATTTTGAATAAAATCCCAAAGGAGGGAAGCAGATTATCAATGTTGAACCCACCACGATCACTACCCCCAAAGTCTGACCAAGTGAACCAGAATAAATAGAGGAAGGGGAATGCCTCTTTCACTCATAGATGTGGGTCAAGGGGGTTTCGTTTCATTTCATTGTCGATAATGATAGCCAGAAGAACCTGATTTTAATATAGGTCATCAAGTGGCTAGAACTACCAATGACACCATACCCATAGACCTACACTATTGACTAGATTTTCCAAGTAAGAGATCTCTGTGTCAGCCAACAATGTCGTCTTTCCTACGACATCAAGCCTTTCAAAGATGAGGTATTGTGTGATATTGTTCCCCTTGAAGTTTGTGATGTTCTTTTAGGACAACCATATTTGTGGAAGTGTCATGTTGTGTATGAGTATAGACCCTGCAGTGTTATTATTACTTTGGGTAGACAATTATATAGGATATTGGAGGTAGCGTCACCTATTTTTATTTCTTTAATCTTTTCTAAGCAATGAAGTAAGGTCATTTCAAAGACCAATAAGTTTGTCTTCTTTTTGATCCATTCTCATAGTAAGAAGAAGGTTGTTTCCAGATCCATGTCCTCTACACAGAGCCTCTCTTTGCATTAGAAGAAAGTGGAAGAGATCGTGGAAGAATATAGAGACATATTCTCCTCACCCACCGGGGTACAGGAAAAATTCCAAGTGAAGCATCCAATTTATCTGACCCCCGATGCACTTATACATAATGGACCAGTCTGTCATCACTCAATGATGGAGAATGATGAAATCAGGCATTAGATCCAAGATATCCTTCAAAAGGGGTACATCATACCCATCTCCTCCCCTTACGGAAGCCCAATTGTATTGGTGTAGAAGAAGGATAGGAATTGGCGACTCTGCATTGATTACAAAGCCTTAAACAAAATCACAGTTAGGAACATGTACCCAATTCCTCGGATTGATGACCTTCTTGACCAACTCAACGAGGAAAAATTATTCAACAAGATTGACCTAAAGTATGTCTACCACTAGGTTCCCATTGAACCAACTAATGTATGGAAGACAACCTTCAAATCAAAATAAGGTCGCTTCGAATGGTTGGTCATGCCCTTTCGTTTAAAAAATTAACCAACCACTTTCATGAGGTTTATGGATGATGTATTGAGACCCTTCACCAACTCCTTTGTGGTGTTATATTTGGACGATATCCTCATCTTAATTAGAACTTGGGAGGAGCACATGCGACATATTCAATAGGTTTTGAGCACTCTATGGCAACACAAGTTATATGCCAACTTGGAAAAATTTTCTTTTGTCATGAATAGGGTCCAATACTTGGGATACATTGTTGATGAGAATGGGGTACATGTTGATCCAGCTAAGATCTAATTCATCCATGACTGGCCAACCCCGACCACATTAACCGATCTTTAGAGCATGTTGGGACTGGCCAACTTCTATCGACGGTTCATGTTGGGATTCTCCCATATTACATGGGCCCTCATCCAGGTGACCAAGGGAAATGGTAGGGAACATTTTGTGTTGGGGAAGGAACAAAAAAGAGGATTCCATGATCTGAAACATCGCTTGTGCTCATCTTAAGTACTCTCCTTGCACGATCTGGAGGAATCATTCGAGATTGAGACTGATGCATCTGAGTATGTTGTAGGCGCAGTCCTCACTCAACATGGTCATCTGGTGGAATACCATAGTGATACACTCTTAGATACTATCTAGAAATACCCCTCCTATGACAAGGAAATGTATTCCATTGTACAAGCCTGTCATTAATGGAAAAATTATATTTTGGGAAAGGAGACGATCATCCACACTGATCACAAGCCTCTGTATTTCATACAGACATAGGGGAAATTGTAGAAATAATGCCATATGAAGTGGTCCACATACCTGCAGCATTTCCATATCAACATAAATTATAAGACAGGGATCTCAAATTGTGTCGTTGACTTCCTCAGTCGACCTCTTGTGGATACACTCACCACTTTTCTCCATTCATGTGGGCATGAGGCATTTGAGTGGCCCCAAATTTATGAGCAAGATATAGACTTCACCACCACCTATTAGATCTTGGGTATAGGAATGAATGTCATTGATTTTCACATTCAAGATGGACTATTTTTCCATCTGGGTCATCTCTATGTTCCTACAAGCGAGCCTGAAAAGATGATCTAGGAATCGCACTACAGTCGGGTGGAAGGACATTTTGGTGTGGAGAAAACTCTCGTTATTCTTTAGAAACATTTTTATTGGCCAAAACTTCGATGGGACGTGAAAAAGTATATCATATCTTGCACTGCCTCTATCATTTCCAAGCTACTCATCAAGAAGCAAGTCTTATACACCCCTCTTCCTACTCCCAAGAAGCCTTGGGAATCCATCTCCATGGATTACATGCTTGGCCTTCCGTCCACCAAGAACGACAATGAATGTGTCTTTCTGTTCATTGATCAATTTTCAAAGATGGAAATCCTCACCACCTACAAGAAGAATATCATAGCAGCATATACTACCAAGATATTTTTCGAATGAGTGTGGGTCCATTTTGGGATACCAAAGACCATCATCTCTGACTAGGACAACAGGTTCCTCAACACATTTTGGTTGAGTCTCTGGTCATTTTTGGATACCAAGCTCACTAAATCCACTGCTTTCCACCCCCAAACAGAAGACCAAACATATTTCGTCAATCAGATGACTGTGCACATCCTATGCATGTACAACTCTAAGAATTCATGTACATGGGATGAGAGTCTCCCCTATGTTCAACATAGTTACAACAAATCTCTCCATATCTCCCCTGGCCATAGCCCATTTTAGGTGGGACTGAGATTCCAAGCCTTGGGTCCCATTGATGTTGCACTACCTCTTACCACCACACAGACAAAATATTCCCATGTTCAGTATGAGACCAACAAAGCTACCAGATTCATTAGGTAGATTCAATATATCCGCCAATAGGTTGAGGAGATTCTGCATAAATCCAATGTTAAGTACAAGCAGCACCATGATCAACACAGTTTACCACACCAGTTTCAAATTTGAGAGAAAGTATGGTTACATTTGAAGAAGGACCATCTCACAGGGCCCCATAGGAAGCTCCACTCACTTCGCTATGGGCCTTACACTATTAGCAAGGTTTTGGGTAGCAATGCTTTTGAGGTCAACACTCCACCCTTCCTTGGCCTACACCCAGTGTTCAATGTGGACCTCCTTTAGCCATATTTTCCACCATTATTGGACACCTCATAGATCATAGAACAACTAACACCAACTAAGATAAACCCTGACTACATGGAACAATCCTCCACTAATCATATAGTGGACACACAGGTCAAGGACACTCACCAACAATGGATCCAACTTTATCGAGTTGTGAAGTGTAACACACTCGCCCCCTTAAATACTCTGTTACAGTAGGGTGGGGATTAATATTTTTTGTTTTTTTTTCCCTCCAACTATCTCATCTCGAATCATCTCTAGGGTCCAACCCTAAGAGATATGGTCCAGTCATAAATCTTTTGAATATCTTGCATAATCCTCGTCTAACCTATCGACTAAGGGAAATTTTAGCATTTGGGGTTCGAGGCCACTTTAAATCACAATCCTCCTGAAACATGAATGCAAATCTCATGGGTCGGATGACCGAGGGAAGTCCCATAGGATCCATAGATCCACAGTATAGGTCTCTTTGCGACTTCAGCTTCAGAAGACTTGGGAGAAATAACACGCAATCTCCCCAATGCGCAAACTTCAAACTCATCGATTCAACTTTCTCATGGCCAACAGTCAGGATAACCCTTAGTTTCCTCTGAGAGGATATCATTCGTTCATCCCTCAGACATGAGAATACCTTCCCTTCCGAGACCTTCACGTCAACGTTTTTCTATGATTTACATTGAACATGTTAGGGACTTATCCCTGGAAACTCACATGGCAAGTGGGTCTAGGAGAGGTACCCTTCTTCATATGGGTGGTTTCAGGTCAGCACGAGATCTTCTATATCTTCTATGAGACATTCTATGTTTGAGAAATCCTTCAAGGTTAAGATGGACATACATTCTATCAACGGGGAGTGTGATTTCACAAGGAGACATAAATATATGCATAACATAACCATTTCACACAGCAGATGATTGTAAATTGTACGTATATATATAATACCAAATAATCATTCATCATTCTAGTTCAACAATTTAAGCAAGGAAAAGACTTATCAGAACCAGCCAATGTGAAACGACTACTGGAAGGGGTGCCTATTTCCACCCAACCATAGGCTCAGTCACTCCAAATGGGTTTACCACTAGTGAACCCCGAGCTAGACCATGATTCTCTACAACACAACCTTTTCTTCTCGCTTAGCCACAGTAGGGACAGAGGTTACTCTCCTCTTCCCACACGATCTTGGCAATGGTCTACACAATACCAAGCAAGGAGGACTAGCCTCATTTATCATCTTGTATCAAAACCTTCTCTTCCATTTATTGTATCTAGAATGCTTAGTTTTTGAATCTTCCTTGAATCTCCGAGATTCATTTCCCATCTCTGCGCTATTTGAATGCATGTTTTTCCTCTGCCCTCCACACCTTCCTTTCTCTCCTCTTTCATCAAGGTCATGAGTGGCTCGAATTCCCAGTCCGCAGTCAAGTATGGAAGCCTTACAGATGAGTGTTATGCTCCATCCCCTCATTAACTCTTGAGGAGGTCTTCCCACCCAATAGGCTCTAGCCTGACTGTAATTCATTTATGGGTCAGAGAACAGTTCTAGTCCCGAGGAATTAAATTCAGTAAGGACTGGTTTGGTGAATATTAACACAACCGTTCCTGATCCCCTTCACCCTCTCTTCATGTAGAATCTATGGTCTTTCCAAGTACACCCCCCCTCTAGTATTCATGCAACACTTGTCCATTTTCTTAGTAATTAATTAGGTTCACATTTGTTTACCTTTCAAGCAAAGGTCCATTGAATCAATATTCACACATTTAAATTTTTCTATAGTCTCTTGGCCATTTGTAGTTATATTTATAGGCTGGGGGAAACAGGGTGTTACAGTTCCCTCCCCCTTAAAGGAACATTTTCCTCTATGTTCTATCTATTAACATATCCTATATGTACAGAAGTGAACAAAAAAGGGTATGCATGTCTCATGGAATCCTCCATTTCCCATGTGGCCTCATCTGGGCCAAAGTGTTTCCACTACACCTTGACCTGTGAAATGGTTTGGTTCCTGAGTGGGGTTTCCTTCCTATCTATTATGCCTTGAGGTTCTTGTAGGAATTTTCCCTCCAGTTCCACCTGGATTGCAGACCAGCCAATTATATAATTAGAATCATGTACGTATTTCTTCAACAATGAAACTTGGGAAACATTATGTGTTTTTAATGTGGGAGGGAGTGCTAGTCTATATGCTACAGGTCCCACTTTATATAGATATTCAAAGGGTCCATAAAACCAAGGTGCCAACTTGGCACAATCTCTCATCCTCGAGGAACTTTTCTTGGGCTTAACCCTGAGATAGACATGGTCTCCTATATTGAATTCTTTGGGCGTTATATTTCTATCGGCAGAATGTTTTTGTCTATCCTGAGTGATTTTCATATTTTTCTTTATCTGAATCACTTGTTGTACCATTTATTTCAACATGTTAGGTCCAATTGTAATTATGTTCACGGGATTTCTCCAGCTGAATGGAGTGTTGCATGGCCTACCATAGAGGACTTCCAAAGGGCTCATCTTTAGTGATTCTTGGTAGTTGTTGTTGTAGGAAAATTCCACCAGGGGTAGGTAATATTCCCACTTTTTAGGTTGATGCATTACATTCATCCTTAGCATGTATTCTAATATTTGGATCACTCTTTCCATCTGTCCATCAGTTTGAGGATGATAGGCTGTGCTAAACAATAATTTGGTCTCTAGACCATCCATCAAGGATTTCCAAAAGTTTGAAGTAAATTTTGTGACTCTGTCAGAAACGATCTCCTTAGGCATGCCATGTAGTTTGAATATCTCCTTCATGAATATGTTGGCAATATATATTACCTTGCAAGTTGATTTGATGGGAATTAAATGAGCGGACTTTCTCAATTTATCCACCACTACCATGATGGCATCATTTTTCCTCGACGATGTTGGTAATCCGGTGATGAAATCCATGGAGATGGTATCCCATTTCCATTCCTAGATTGGTAGATGTCGTAATAATCCTAATGGGTGTCATTGTTCTGCTTTAACATTCTAGCATTCTAGACATTTAGCTAAATACTCAACTATGTCTTTCTCCAATCCAGGACAATAGAATTGTTTCCTGGTGGTCATGACCATCTTCCGATAGACTGGATGGACGGTGTATGATCTCTTCTGAAATTCATCCATTATGAACCTCTTCAAGTCGTCACAACTTGGAATATATAGCCTGTTTTGGTAAGTCAACAGACCTTCATCTACAATCTGGTAGCCTTCATACATTAGCCTTGCAGGATCTTGCTCTAGGTACAAGGTCACCGTCTGGAAGAATGTGTCTTTTTCTTTTGCATTCCTAAATCTTTCCCTAACATTCATTTCGAAGGTTCTCACTTCTTCCAGGTGAGTTTTTTTCATACTTCTACTAAGGGCATCGACCACCCTATTTTCCTTTCCTTTGATATGTTTGATTTTGAAATCAAATTTGCTAAGGAGGGCCATCCACCTAGCTTGTATAGCATTGAGTTTTGGGTGGTAAAACAGGTGCCTCAATCCACAGTGGTCTGTCATAAGTACAAATTTCCTACCCAGGAGGTAATTCTTCCACATTTTCAAAGCGTGCATTATGGCAGCCAAATCTAGATCATGGGTCACATAGTTGGCTTCATGCTCATTCAATTTTCAGGATTCATAGCAAACTACACTTCCTTCTTGCATAATGACTCCTCTGAGTCCTTCCTTGCAATAATATATGCACATGAGGAAGTTATTATCAGGATCAACAATCTTCAGCACAGGTGCATGGGTCAGAAGGTGTTTTAGTGACTGAAACCTTTCTTCACATTTTGGTGTCCAAATGAATTTAACCCCCTTCCTATGGAGGGTAGTGATTGGACAACGAACCTTCGAAAACCATTTTATAAATATCCTATAGTATCTTGCTAAACCCATAAAGGATCTGAGATCTGAAACATCCTTTGGGATAGACCATTCCATGATGGATCTGATCTTGTGAGGGTCTACTACTACCCCTTCCTCAAATATGACATGGCGCAAGTAATGTATTTTATTTTGGAAAAAGTCACACTTGTTAAATTTGGCATAGATCTGATGCTCTCTTAGCACTTGAAGTACAAGTATAATATGTTCCTCATGTTCCTCTCTATTCTTGGAGTAGATTAAGATATTGTCAATAAAAACCAATACAAATTTGTCTAGGAATTTTCTAAGTACATTGTTCATCAAGCACCTAAAGGTGGCAGGGGCATTGGTTGATCCAAATGGTACTACCACAAATTCATAGTGACCATATCTTGTCCTAAAGGCGGTATTGTGGATGTCTTCATCCTTGATTTAGAATTGATGGTATCTAGATCTCAATTCAATCTTTGAGAAAATGGAAGCACCCCCCAATTGATCGAACAAGTCATGAATTCTTGGTAAGGGGTAATTGTTCTTTATGGTTGTCTTATTGAATTGTCTATAGTCTATGCATAGTCAGAGTGTACCGTATTTCTTCTTCAGAAACATGACCGGTTCTCCCCATGGAGACACGTTGAGCCAGATGTAGCCATTGTCCATCATTTCCTTTATTTTGAGTTTGAGCTCAACTAGCTCGGGTGTGCTCATCCTATAGGGTGTCTTAGACATTGGCACTGCTCCTGGTGCAAGTTCTATTGAGAATTCAATGTCACTCCTCGGAGGTAGACCCGACACCTCCTCTGGAAACACATCTCTAAAATATCTTAGTATGTGTAATGATCCCAAGCCAAATTCTTTCTTGGAATCACTAACTACTACTGAGTTATTGAGTTATTAAGTGCATACAAGATTCATCAACACATGGAGATCACAATATATTCAAGATGTAGAAGCACAAGCAAAGATCTGACCTTTTATTATGAGCAATGTAAGATCAATACAATAGATGGCCGATCTGGCATAAAC
>ML779568.1:1695916-1718067 GCA_009831015.1 Picea engelmannii
TCTTTTACTCCTTTCCTTTTCCTTTCTTAAGTCAACTTAAAAATATAACTTTTAACTTCTTGACTTTCCCCCCCCCTTCAGTGTGAGACTATGACCTAGTGGGGGTGCCCAGGCCACTAAGTCTCCTCATTACCTCTCTAAGAGGTGGGGGACATTACAGTATGGGGTGGTCTTCTAGGCTTGGTCTGTCATCCTCAACATATTTTAACACCTGTATTGCATATAGAGGGCATCCCTTTCTACAATACTTTTTCATTTGAAGGGTTGATATTCATCTCACCGAGACAAGTTTCTAGATCCCTTGGAGGGTCATCTTTCTCCCTTCTTCATTTACAGATTCTAAGGTTTTATGGTAACAATCCATCTTAGTTTTATATGCAGCTATCTAGTCCATACCAATCAACATATCATATGATCCTAGGGGAAGTATGTTAAGGGTAGCTTGGGTGAGAAATCCATCCACCGTGAATTGACAAGCCGGTATGACCTCTACTATTTTTCTTTTAGTGCTAGTGGCTAACTCTACCAACCATGGCTTATCATGTTTACATGGATACAATTTACACTTATCAACAGTTTAAGGGGCCACGTAACTCAAATTTGAACCAGGGTCAATTAAAATAGATACTAGATGGTTGGAGATCATTCCTTCCATCTCCACCACTCAAGCTTGGTGGTTAGCTTGTTTATTATCCATGGATGCATAAATCCATGGTATACTCCTACCACATCATTGACGGTGGTAGCTTCTTGGATTTTGTAAACTCTCCTAATGTTCTATTGTCCGTGCGAACAATGCCTTGATATATTTTCTTCTCCACAACCCCAACATTTCAAGGGTTCTTTCTTTGGGTTATCAGACTTTCCTGGAGTTGATACAAAAGTTTTATTTTTTATCTGGGAGGGGAAATTATGCTCGTGTACACTTGGGGATTTAAACCCCTTTTTCTGGAACACTGAACTATTCATATGCTTCCATCCCTCACAGGGTTATGTCTGAGGGCCAAACTGTTCATAACAATATCTTTCCTTCCGGATAGTGTCTTATAGGGTATTTGGCTCGTCAAACTCAATTTTGTTTTTATAGTCCTTAGGTAAACCACTAATAAATCGTTGCACCTTTTCCTTTTCCACTTTTATGTAGGGTACATATCTCAGCAACTCAAGGAATCTACTGACATATTCCCCTATGGTGAGTTGTCCCAACTTGAGTTCATAGAACTCTTTAGTATTATAGTCGAAATATTTTTTCGATAGATACTTGTTCCTGAAGTGTTTCTCAAATTGTTTCCAAGATAGGTCCTCTTCATTGATTCCTTTCACATTCTTAATTTCTTCCCACCAAATGGAAGTCATTCCATTCAGTTTGAAAGTGGATACTCGAGCCTTCAAGTTTTCGGAGAAATCGTGGACTCTAAAATACTTCTTTAGTCCAAGAATCCAGGCCTCCACCTCCTCCCCTTTCTTAATCTCATCGTCGAAAGAGGGTGGTTTGGCCTTCCTAAATTCTTCGAGATTATGACTTTTGGAATGCTTTCATTTATTCCTTTTCTTTTGAGAGTGTGAACTAGTTCTACTACCAGAAGATCCCTTTGAGTCGCCAGTTTCCTTCCCAGAGGATTTTTCTGATGCTTGTCCCCTATCTCTAGGTTGGACCTTTCTCAAGGTACTCCTCCTAGTGTGGCCACTTAAAGGACCATGTTTTTGTATCTCATGTGGAATTCGACTCCTCTTTCTCTGTCATTAGTCCACATGACTAGTGTCAGGTCCCTGCTGCAATTGTATTTGTATGTCGAATAAACTCTGCAGAAAGACTGCATTAATTTTCTTTTCCTTCTCTTTCTCTTTTATCAATCTCTCATTGTCATCATTGCATCTCTATAATTCGGACATGAGACTCCTCACAGTCTCAGCCAGGTCTAGAGGGGTCTCTACTACCCTCTTCTCTTTAGACTCTTCATCTCTATTGTGGGAGCCATCCCCCACTTCGTGGAGTGTCACCATTCTATATGATTGTAGTTTCCCACAGTTGATTCACTGCTTGAGTGCAGACAAAACACTTGTTGTTAACTAACATTATATTAGTTCATAACCAACACATAATTCATATTTCTTAAATACATAAACACACAACAGTAAGATGTCATTATTTTCTATAATAAGGGCTTAACCAGAATTTTGAGGAAGGGAGTAAGGTAGGATGTCTCCCTTTAATGTGGTTTTTATGAAGCTTGCCCATGAGCCCAAACAAGACAAGTGTTGTAACCATGTTCTGATACCAATTTGTAACACACGTGCCCCCTCAAATACTCTGTTATAGTAGGGTGGGGCATAATAAATTTTCATTTTTTTTTACCTCCATCTCATCTCAAATCATCTATAGGGTCCAACCTCGAGAGAGAGGGTCCAGTCATAAATCTTTCCAATATCTGGCATAATCCTTGTCTAACCTATTGGCTAAGAGAAATTTTGGCGTTCGGGATTCGGGGCCACTTTAACTCACAATCCTCCTGGAACACAAACTCAAATCTCATGGATCAAATGACTGAGGGGAGTCCCATAGGATCCACAGATCCACGGTCTAGGTCGGTTCGTGAATTCAGCTTTGGAAGACTTGGGAGCACTAACACACAATATCCCCGATGCATGAACTTTTAACTCACCGATCTGACGGTCAAGATGAGTCCCAATAGATCCTTGGATCTATGGTCTAGATCACATCGATACTTCAGGTTTTGGAACTTCAAGTTTCAGAGATTTAGCTGCACCAATGCATGATTCTCCCATTGTGAGAAATATGAACTCACAGATCTGAAGGTCAAGGTGGGTCCCGATAGATCCTTGGATCTATGGTCCAGATCATATCGCGGCTTCGAGTTTCGAAGGTTCAGTCGCACCAACGTGTGATTCTCCCATCACACGAATTATGAACTCATAGATCCGATGGCTCAGGGGTTAACTTCCATGTACTTTATCATGGCTAACAGTCAGGATAAACCTTGGTTTCCTCTGAGTGGATCTCATCCATTCATCCGTCGGACAGGGGAATACCTTCCCTTCCGAGACCTTTGCATCACCATTTTCCTGGGCTTTATGCTGAATGGGTTAGGGACTTGGCCCTGGCATCTCACATGGAAAGGGGGTCTAGGAGAGGTACCCTTCTTCAGATGGGTGGTTTCAGGTCAGCACGAGATCTTCTTTCCAGACCATGAAACATTCTATGCCCGGGAAAGCCTCTGGGGTTAAGCTAGACATATGGTCTATCAGCGAGGAGTGTGATTTCACAAGGAAATGGAAACATACACATAACATAACCATTTTACACAGAAGGTGATTGTAAAATTCACGTATATATATACGACCAAATAATCATTCATCATTCTATTTCAACAATTGAAGCAGGGAAAAGACTTATCAGAACTAGTCAATGTGAAGCGACTACTAGAAGGGTTGCCTATTTCCACCCAACCGTAGGCTCAGTCACTCCAAATGGATTTAACACTAGCCACCCCCGAGATATACCATGATTCTCTATAACATAGCCTTTTCTTCTCACTCAGCCACAGTAGGGACAAAGGTTACTCTCATCTTCCTGCAGGATCCTAGCAATGGTTTACATGATACCAAGAAAGGAGGACTAGCCTCATTTATCAGCTTGTATCAAAACCTTCTCTTCCATTTATTGCATCCAGAATGCTTAGTTTTCGAATATTCCTTGAATCCCCGAGATTCACTTCATGTCTTCATTCTCTTTGCAGGTATGTTTTTCCTCTTCTCACCACACATTCCTTTCTTGCCTCTTTCAACAAGTTTGCCTGTGCCTTGAATTCCCAGTCCCTGGTCAAGTCTAGAAGCCTTACAGATGAGTGTTATTCCCCATCCCCTCATTAAATTTTGAGGAGGTCTTCCCGCCCACCAGCTTGACTGTAATTCATTTATGGGTCAAAGGACAGTTCTGGTCTTGAGCAATTAAATCTAGTAAGGACTAGTTTGGTGAAGGTTAACGCAACCATTCATGGTCCCCTTCACCCTCTCTTCATGTAGCATCCATGGTATTTCCAAGTACACCCCCACTCAAGTAGTCACACAACATTTGTCCATTTTCTTAGTAATTAATTAGGTTCACATTCGTTTACCTTTCAAACAAAGGTCCATTGAATTGATCTTCACACATTTAAAGTTTTCCATAGTCTCTTGTCCATTTATAGTTATATTTACAAGCTGGGGGAAATAGGGTGTTACATCAATGAAAGGAATCTCCTACACCAAGGAAAGTGTCTCACTCGGGGCCAAATCCAACAAATGTTTCCTCACCTGAAGGGGGAGGATTGATCCAGGTGGATATTTGTGGCCACCCACCTATTCCAATTGGATACTCTTGTCCATTTTTTGTTCAACACGTTCTTTTGTATTTCTTTGTAATTGTGGGTTTTAAACTTTTGGAGATGTATGAATCCCTACACATCTTCCAGGTGGATACCTTTGGCCTCTCACCTAATCCAACTAGATTATTTTGTATGTTTTCATGTTAGCACATCTTGATGTACTTCCAGGGCTGTTTTGGAGCCCTAAACAATGTTTTTTTGGCTCACCACAGTCAAACTATAGATAAAGTTTGATTTTGATGCGGGAATGTTTAGTTATCTAAAATACCTTTCCAGTGGTCTATCACGTGCCTAAAACAGAGGTCATATGCAAATTTTATGACCCCGGGAAATTGAGGTACCAACTTACCCATAGGGGCCCACATGACTTTTGGCATTTCACCTCCTAGAGTTAGGTTTTTGGATGTCTAGGGTTTTGGAATTCATGAGTAATATAAAAAATGCCTCTAAAGTCTCATTGTAATCATTCTTCTCAGATGGATTCACATAGAAACCACATCTCTTCTCAAAGATAGATACCACCATTCGAGCCAGTGTTTCAGTTCTGCAATTTTACAGTTTCAGCCTATTATCATTTATTCAATAGAATATATTGTTCATTGGATATCTCTATTATTATTTATATCTCTATGTTTATTGTATTCAGTTTGTTAATCAGTTCATTCCTAAATTTGGATCATGAATCTACCACCCCAAATAGTAATAAAATCACTACTTTCCATTAAAAAAAAAATTGCTAAATAAATGAAACCCGAAAATAAAGTAGGAAAAACATATATGATGAATTATTATAAGGAAAATAATATTCATAATGAAAACCAAGAAATGCGGGAAATTAAACACACAAATGCATGAAAATAAAAAATGCATTATATATATTGCTCGCAAAGATTATTCATGCTATAGGCTAACATTGCATTAGTTTCCACTAGAATAGTAGAGTTTTAGCTCATTCCCATTTCACCATTAAGGTAATTGAGATTGAAAGAAATAGTATCATCTACACTCTCTACCCGATATTGTCCTCTCCACAATGAGTCAAACTTTCCATGTTTTTCGAGTTTTTATGTTTGTTTGTCCCACATTAATACCATATCACCTAGGTTAAAAACATATGGCCTAGTTTTATTATAAAACAACTTCCTGACCCTTTACTTTTACTACCTACAAGTTGAGAAAAATCATTTCTTTTGTTTTCATCCAATTCAATCAATTAATTGACTCTTGCTTGATAAAATTATTTCTCATCTGAAAAATGTTGGGAGCTTCAAATGGATAGGTAATATTGCATTCATCCCATATACCAATTCAAAGTGGCATAGTATTATGAATTGCTTCTTTGTAATCATGTATATTACAACCTTAATTTCCACCCTACAGGGATCGAAGGGATTCTAGCAGAAGGTGAATTCCAATACACATATCTATCTCAGGATTTATGACATTTTTGAAGGTCATTGCAGGTCCTACATGAGGCAATGAGTGACAATAGCTATTGGTCATCTATAGTGAAACAATCAACAATCTCTGGAACCTTATAGATTCTAGATTCATAGAGTTACGAAGAGGTAAGAGAGGGATGAGTTGTTTCTTCATGGAATGATCCTAGGAACTTACACCATTCAAGTCTCAATTTGGTTATAGAAGATCTAGAAGATATCCTAAGTCTCTTCCAAGGATCTATATAAAAAATACAATTCTTGATCAAGAGGAGAAAGAAACATTTGTAGAGTTATGTTATTCAATTACAAAGGAGCTTCTCCATTGACATGAGTTGCATTCATGTTTCCTATCTTGGTTGAAGAGCTAAGGAAGAGAAAAGAGGAATGCAGTCACACCATAAATATGTTTGTATCTCATTTGAAAATGTTTATATTTTCTCTCATAATAAATAGATAAACACACACACACACACACACACACAAATCTATCTATCTATCTATCTATATAACAGATTAGTGATTTCTAACACTATTAGAAGAAAGAGATAATTGGTGTTTGTTTGTTGCTTGTGTGTAGGAAGCAAGTTGCAAGAGTTGGAGATGGAACTCAAGATCTGCAACAACTAGGATATATGAGGACAAGCTTCAGAAAGTAAGGTATGACATCCTCTCCCCTTTTGGCATAAAAAGGAATTTGTTGTTTATATCTAGAGAAACCATTATAATTATAGCCCCACTATTTGTCTAGTACCAATAGGAAAATCCTATGGAGATATAACTTACCATACTGGTGACATTTCTCCATAAAAAAACTGGCAACTCCACCGAGGAACAATTTTCATTCTTCTCTAGTTTAGAATTCCTTACTAGATAACCTCTAATTTTTGTTTGTAATTTATTTTATGTCTTCACTGTTACTCCTCCAAAGTTTAGATCTCTCATATCTTGTAGATATGAGAAATATATGATATATTTGAAGTAGATCTATATTTTCAAAATAGAGATTTTCTGCAGTGGTCACTTGATGTAATATTACTATCATGTGACATGTCCCTGGTTGTTGTGCATATGACCCGCAATGATCCCTGTAAACTAGGAAAACTATTCAAGTTTCATAATTTTGAAATTATATATGGCTTTTTTGATCCCAAAGGTCTCAGATTGATCTAAATTGTTAATATTTTTCCTTTGGTCGAGTCTGGTTGTCACATAATTATCCTTCCATTTTTGTTTCAAGTGTGTTTATGTGACTTGTTTGGATTTCTTTATTAAGTTTGTTTGTTTTCTAGTAATCCTTCAAAGTTGGGAAGTGATATCAATATATTTGAAAAGATATGGTAGTATTCTGAATTGATTGCATTTGATCTGTCTTCTTATGATCATTGTTCATTACTAGATCCATTCTTTTAGGTGATTTTTGGGATGGGATCTTGTGTAGACATTGGAGTGTGCCAGGGGGCATCATTACCAACATCATACTACCATTTTCTTAATGATTTGTTGGTTTTCAAGTTGCATATTTTTTTCTTGATTATATTAAGAATATTTTTCATTACATTCGGAAAAAGAAAAAAATTGTATTATTGTGAGCTTTTGAAGCATTAGAACGAAAGTTCATTGGTATAGATTTTGGGTTGAATTTGTGTCATAATTTTGGATCTTGTTTCAGGACAAATTGGTAAGTGCGAACACAAACAAATATCCCTAGTTTCACCTTGAATCTAGAACAAAACAAAACATAATATAAAACTTTCCCTGAGTTTTGATTATCAAGCATACTAACTAACAAGAGATAAATGACATACCTTTTAAATGTTTTTTGTCCTCACTAGTGTCATCCTCGCTCCGTTTCATTGCTTATGGGGTGTTCAACCTATAAAAAGAAATAAGAAAATGAAATGAAAGAAACAACGTATACTTAACAAAAACTATGTATGTGATCAAGGAATCATACAATAAAATAAGAACAATTTTATGAGAAAGAAATATATTATTGTATTGAAAATATGAAAAGGAGAATATAGTCGATGCCTTGATGTTGTAGGGTCCCTTCCAACAGTTCCTTTCTTCCTACACACTTCTTCTAGATGGATTCTGAGATTGTGGATTTGAAAGTCACTCACAATCTATCTTGACAAAGAAAAGCTCATAGCCAACGTAGGCCCAAACAGTCCAAACTTCTGGCTAGACTAATTTCTCATTAGCTATTCTCAAAAGTTCTTCACAAATCTCACCAAGCTCCAATACAAATAAATTTCCCCATGAGAACACCTCTCATTTTATAATTTGAAAAGGATAGGGTGAGGAGGTTAGGATGATCCCACTAGAACAAGGATGTGACTCAAATCCAAACTGATTGGAAGCCACCTCACCTTCGAAGCTTCTATTCTAGAAGCATCAAGAAGATTCTCTTTTTCTTTGTACAGACAATCGTTGTACCCTTAACACTAATAAATATACAACAATGTCGCACGATAGTGTGGTTAAGCCTGCGTTGATCCTATATCGTCGCACCCTTAATACTGAACAAGTGTGATGATCCTTCTTTACAAGGTTCTTTACAAAGGAAAATATAATTTCATCTCTCTAGGAAAGTTCATCTTCATTCTTCTTTGGGGATTAATTCAATTCATCCTTCTTAGGAAAAAGGATAGGTGTACATCATTAATGGTCATAGGGGTGACAAAAATAATTTGTAACAGTAATCCCCCCCAAAGAATTAAGTTAGAATAGAGTGATAGTTGAAATACTTTGTCGAGTGTGTGTTGGGAACAAGGAACACATCGGTTGGAAACCTGTCAACAAATAAGGAAATATAGTACAATAATATATCATCACTGAGGAAGGAATTCCCATACTCATAATACAAATGACTCAAATAATAAATGTCGACATGCAAAGATCCATGTCAAGTAAGACAGGTCATGGCCACCAAACATACACTGTGGGTCCATGCCAATATGACTCAAATCTGAACATAGCCACCAAAAATACACTGTGGATCTATGTGTTAAAGACTCAAGTTTGAACGTATCCATGAGACATACACTATGGATCTATGTAACAATACAATCTAAATATACTCCAATGCAACCTGAATCTATCAAAAATGATTTAGGGTCTTCATCTCCACTATTCTGTAGTACGAGTCTAACCATGCGAATACATGTGTTGAAGTTGAACATGGTAGAAACCACTTGATTACCATTCATTAATGAATACATTTAACAAGTGTGAGGGAAATCACCATTGATGTAAATGAATCCCAAGGTACACTAGTACAATCCAACAGGTGCGTATTTGTGATCTGAAGTCGAACACTCGGAGAAATCTCTCGATCAAGGGTCAATAATGAAAACCCACTGTTGAAAGTGAGGAAACCTCCCATTGAGCCATGAAATTTCCAAGGTACCAGTTAGTTTCTAAGTCTAATTCCTTTATAATGAGTTGAAGTCGACAGGAAAAGACTTTCCAAAGGAGGGCCTTAATGTATCCCCCATCAATGACATGAAGTGGTTAAAAAGATTTGAAGTAGATCAGAGTAACAAGTGATTCAGTATTGACTCAGGGATGGATGACACAATAAAAGGCTTAAGGACTCTAGGAATGGCCGAAGAAATAGAAGTTTTTCCATTTTGAACTTCTCTTTGAACATATTGATGACACGACAACTATCTTGGTAACATTGACTCAACAAAAGGATCAGAAACCAAATTGTAATCTTATAAAGGAGTATGATCAAGAGACAAGCATATTTTCCAACCTAGAAACAAAGCGAGTGAAAGGGTGTCATGTTCAAAAGTGACTCTTCCATAGAATGCATGTTTAGATACATTGTTTTCCCAATTCCCCCCCCACCATTTCTAATGAGTACCTCTTTATTTTTATACAAGCTTGAGAAGGATAACATATGCTTGAACTGTAAGCTCATCCTTTAGATGAGTCCCTTGGAGTATGTTTAACGAACGCTAGGAAGGAGTGGTTTGGTAACATATGGGCCTCTCGATGTTTGTTTTATGAGTCCAAAGAAATTAAACTTAGTGGTCTTTTCATATTTATGGAGTTTGAAAAGAACTTAAAGAGGACTCCATAACATTTTTGAATCATGCTTGATTAGAGTGTTCATTTTTCATAAATTAGTCTGATGAGACCAAAAAAGAGATAAATGTTTGCTCAACAGACGATTTCTTCAAATACTTTAATGATCATGAAAAGAACTAGATCGCTCGTCAATCTTTTCATGTTTACATATTCTAAAAAGAGATTAAAGGGAACTCCATGGTGTTCCTTTTTTGTATAACCTTTACTAGTCTGAAAAAGTGATAAAAGTTTACTTAGTTATATTCTCATTGATTTAAGAGCATGAGAAATAACAATTACTAAGCTCGGGATTGGCTTCATTTTTATGCAATCTTAAAACAAAACAAAACTATGCTTTGGATAGATTTTATTTTTACACAAGCTTAAAACTAAACAAAACTGTGCTTGGATCTGGTTTCATTTTTACACAATATTGAACTAGAGGAAACTATGCATGAGGTAGGTGGTTTCATTTTTACAGAACCTTGAAACTAGAAAAACTATGCTTGTGACTTCCCAATGCATTCTCCAATGATGGTTGGTACTTTTGCCCTAGCTTAAGAAGATAGTGACTTAACTTGACCATGAAGTCCATAGGCTATAATCATTTCCCCCTAAGCTTCATTTCTTCCAATGAAATAGGGGGATGAAATGAAGCTTCAAGTACTATACATAACAAATTACTTGACTCAATCTAAGAGGGGGGAAATCTATTTCATTTTTGAATGATCTTGACATAGGAGAAGAACTATGCTTGTAACCTTTGTTTTATTTTTTAACGAAGTTTCCATAGAGACACAAAAACTATCCTCATAAACTTTGTTTCATTTTTTAACAAGGTTTCCACTGAGATGAAAATTTATCCTCATAATATTTGTTTGATTGTTTAACGAGGTTGCCATAGAGACACAAAAATATTCTCGTAGCTGGTTTCATTTTTTAACGAACTTGAAATCATAAAACCATGTTCAAAGCTGGTTTCATTCTTTAATGAGCTTGAAATCATAAAACCATTCTCAAATATCCTCTTCTTGATCATGACTTCCAAGAGGAAAATGCTATGGAAGGACACCATGTCAAGGGACAAAAATCGGTCATGGCTTCCAAGATATCTTCCGTTGATAGATGAAACACACTCCAGAAGGAACACATGTCTAGGCCTATGATAGGGGTAAGGAGGTCAGGCTCTAAAATCCATATCGAAGAGATCACATGTCGACAATCGGATCTATGTCTTAAGAGACTGAGCATACAGTGAGAGGCTCATTTTCATCCATAGTTGAAGGCATGGGAGACAACACCACATAATTGACCTATGGCGGGGGTGATATCGTATGCATATAAGAACTGTTCAAGGAGATCGTTGAGTTGGTAATCAAGTCATGACCCACAAATGAAAGTTGATCAATAGTCACAATTCTTCCATCATGAGGAAAATATATCACACAAAAAAGAGTGGACATGATAGATTTCATGGAATATCCATAATCTCGCCCAAGGAGTAAATCTAAATCCAAGGGTTTTTGGACTCCCATGATGTCAATAAAGACAGTTTTCCCTCCTAAATTTATTAGAAACCGAGGAAGGATATCCAAAGGTTGATTGGTTCTTCTATTAAAAGATAACATATTCTACGTAATCGGCTAAAGATGAGGACAACCCAAAGCTTTCCAAGCAATAGAGGAAAAACTACTAATGAACACACCTTCGTCTACCAGCGTCTGTGGAATGTCCCAACCAAAAACCTGTACTATAATCTTGAAAGGAATGTGAGAGGGAATATAAGGTCTTGTTAGTGCACCCCAATCAAAAAGCATGGCTTCATTACTTGGAGGGGGTTCCACGAGAGAAGGAGGAATACACCCTAGCATTGTATATTTTGTATCAATGAGGCAAATGTGGCCAGTATCAAGTTTACTCTATAGCAGGAGAGTAGGATCGACCGATGATGGGTTTAGATTGACCACTTGGGTTACATTCTTTAAGGGGAGAATGGGTTCGATGGATGTAAATGAATCGACCACTTGGGTTTCACCCTCTAATGGGAGAGTGGGATCGACCACTTTTTGAATTGGTTCAGCTAAGGACATGACCAAATTGAATACCTGGTCAACTAGAATGACCAACAAAGAGACCGACTTGATCATTCCATCAACTATAGTTGGGTTGAGAGTAATTCTGCATTAAGCAGTTGGAAGTTGAAGCTGAGAAACAATCATGTCTTCCAGTAATTTCAAGGCTTCGTCCATACAAGGGAAATTGTGAGTTTGATGACTCCCTATACATAACCTACATGGGAACTTGACTCTAGTTTTCTTCTCCCCAGTGGTATCCTGACTAGTTGATGGGAGATCATCAACATTGATAAAATACAGACAAGAAGAACAAAATGGTGGAAAAGGCATATTAGCCAACTCATTTTATTCACTCCAATGTTACATATTTATAGTACAATGGGTGATGCCAACTCATAGAGAGATTTTCTCTAGATCCTAAAATCATGCATGATGACTAGGCTAGGCAATCTTAACTAACTCATTAGTCATCACTTGAGGATATATTATTAATATCTTAAATGAATAATACAAATATAGGTGACAATTTAGACTTAGTGATTAGTAAAGGTAAGCCATAGGCTAACAAACATGTTGTTCAAATGTTGACAACATAGGTTGGAGAGGGAATGTAGACCATGATTCTATAACCTTGGATAGATCAGGGAAATCCTTAAGAAGATGGATACCCTTACAAAGCCTATAAGGGTACTTGGGATTACATGTTGTTTGGGTGATCTTGGCATCATCAACACTCTCAGCATGATTAACAGTAATTATTTGTCTTCCAACATGTCTGGTAGTAGTTGGAAGTTTGTACCCTTGCTTATTTTTCTTCTTCTTAATATTCCTTTTCTTCTTCTTCTTATCTACCGAGTTACTAGCTTCAGAGCATTCACTTGATGAAAAAGATGAAATGGAAGAAAACCTTGCAAGTAGAGAAGGAGAAGAAGATATTGCTGGTGAAGAAGGTGAAGGATCAACATGAGGTTTATTTTCTTGGGGAGAAGTGTTTACAACCAAATCACTTGCTGCATTTGGGATTACCAGAATGGAAAACAACCATACCATTAATCCAATTATAAGAACTAGAAAGATCAAAGTAGCTATGTATGTAGGACCAATGTTTTTGTAAGAAGGAAAAACAAAAGGTTCACTCGGAGCAAGGGTTTCCTCATTGGTCATTCAAGGAACTAATGCCATTAAACATAGATCCAACCTAGAGTCTACTAGGGAAAACAAAAAACACATGCTAAAAATCTATGAAACAAGAAAACAAACAAAACCTTCTCACAATGAACACACTAGTTGGTGATGAAATCCAACGTCGTGGAAACATTGTAAGAAGGGGATGAGATAGAGGGGCTGGAAAATTTATGTTGATGACCTTCTTAGCGTACTTACGCCTTGGTCCAAGCTTCCACACAATAAACGTGGATTTACCCTCCAAGGAGCTCGACTGATTTTGGCCAACATCAATTCTAGGTACAATGAAGACTTTCCCCTTCACCATCACCTCGTGAAAACACCCTGAATATAAAGGCCACTAAGGTTACCAAATACATCAATAATTCATGGGGAAATAGTCGACAGTCTGATACACATGCAAGGGTAGGGTAAATGTGCCTGAAATCAACTTGAGAAGGCCTGCACATGGTTGTTTTCTCAAGTGACCCCCAATAATACGTGCAACCACTACACCAAGACCAACAAAGTAGGTTTATTCACTCTATTAGTCTCAATGCGACCTCATGATTCACCCTTGTGTAAGAAGGGCTTCCGAGGAAAAAAACTAATACGTGGATTTACCGCTCCTTAGCACAATATTCTATGCTTGTTTGATATCTTTGGAAAGTCATCCTTTCAACCTATTCCAGATCCCTACACCTTAAGCTAATGGAGGTTTTCTACCAGAAAATATAAAAATGTCTAGTCAATTTTTATAAGTTCTTTTATTTTAAAGTTGTTGTTACTCAATAGGAAAATGGTGTGGACTAAATGATGTTTTGACGGACTCTAGACAATGCAATGAAATGAGAATGCAAATATTTCACTTCGATGAAAGCTATATCAAGAGAAGGATAAAATGTTTATCATTCCCAGATTCACAATTTCCCAAAATTTTATTAAACTCATCAATATCAAGATCTTCAAGAAATGAGCCAAAGAGACTGTACAACAATACAAAATTTAAGAATTCAAGACCAAAAAATATCAAAAACCATGCAATTTCACTACTTCAAATGCAAAGATGTGCCCAATCTAATGCACAGAAAAAAAATTAAAGATTTTATTTCTAAAATAAAGGGAAAAGTGATAGCAAATCATTTTGAAAGAAAAGAAACCTAAACTAAAATTTCTCTTTTAAAATGAACTATTTAGAAAAAAAAAATGTTCTTTCACTAAATAGTTCTAAAGAAAAAACAATTCTTTGTAACTGAAAGAAAATCAAAGCAAGAGATCAAACATTTCAAAAGAAAACAAGCTAACACAAAGAAAATATGGCTAAAATCATATCCAAAGGATTTCAAGCAAACTGTAATCAGACCTAACAAATCACCCCAAACACTTATCTCATATCTGGGCAAGGAAAAACTATCAAAAATCAATTTTCTAAGAGATCGTCGTTGGCTAAAATCCAACATAGTGCGACATTATTGGATCGACGCAGACCAATGAACGTTACAGTGAGACAATTTTGCACTTTGTCTCAAATAAGGGTGCATCAAACACTTAAAAACTCAGAAAAATAAAAAATGCTAAATTTTTTCCTTTGAATTCAATAGTCGGAGAGTAAATTTGGATCTCCCAGTGACTCAAAAAACAGAATCCAGACAATCAAAGCAAGAAAGAAAGACTACTAGGAAACAAATTTGATCCCCAGTATGGTCTCCAATTTTGTTTCAGGACAAATTGGTAAGTGAGAACACAAACATATCTCCCTAGTTTCACCCTGAAACTACAAAAAAACAAAACATAATATAAAACTTTCCCTAAGATTTAATTATCAAGGATACTAACTAACAAGAGATAAATGGCATACCTTTTAAATGTTGATTGTCCTCGCTAGTCTCATCCTTGCTCTATTTCAAGTCTTATGAGATGCTAAACATGTAAAAGGACATAAGCCAACGAAGTGAAAGAAACAACGTATACTTAAGAAAACCTATGTATGTGATGAAGGAATCATACAATAAAATAAGAACAAATTTATGGGAAAGAAATATATTAATGTATTGAAAATATGAAAAGGAGAATACAATTGATGCCTTGATGTTGTAGGGTCCCTTCCAATAGTTCCTTGCTTCCCACACACTTCTGCTCCATGGATTTTGATACTGTGTATTTGAAATTCACTCACACTATATCTTGACAAAGTAAAGATCATAGCCAACATAGGACCAAACAATCCAAACTTTTGGCTAGAATAATATCTCAATATCTATTCTCAAAAGTTCTTCACAAATCTCACCAAGCTACAATACAACTAAATTTCCCCATGAGAAATCCTCTCCTTTTATAAGTTGAAAAGGATATAGTGAGGAGGTTAGGATGATCCCACTAGAACATGGATGCAACTTAGATCCAAACTGATCAGAATCCACCTCACCCTCAAAGCTTCTATTCTAGAAGCATCGAGAAGATTCATTTTTTATTTGTATAGGAAATCATCACACCCTTCACAATAAGAAAATTGTGACAATTTCATAGGCCAATGTGGTGCATCTTGCATCGATATTATATCGTTGCATCCTTAATACTGAGAAAGATGCAATGATCCTTCTTTACAAGGTTTTTTACAAAGGAAAAGATAATTTCATCTCTGTGGGAAAGTTCATCTTCATTCTTCTTCAGGGATTAAGGAAATTGTTCCTTCTAAAGACAAAGGATAGGTGTACATCATTAATGGTCATAGCGGTGATGAAAATAATGTGTAACGAATCTAAACTGTGTATATGGTTTCTTGTTGTTTGAGTATTTCTTTGTGAAATTTACAAAGAAAATGAAAAATCATATTTCCCTCCCATAGATAGAATTCATTGAAGTGATCAAATTGCATTGCTTGGTTGGGTCAAGAGTCATAAACACCATAAAGGTTTCATTAGTTTCCCTTTGATGTAAACAACAACCATAAAATGAATTGTGTAATCTAAAATATATTAGACACTTTTATTTCTTAGTGAACCAACATTAGATAGGCTTAGGGCCTTGGAATAGAATTGGAGAATAAACTCTCCAAGGCCACCAAAATGAAACCTAGAAGTCATTAACAAGTGTAAAATCCATTTTTGCAACCAGTGTGTTGGGAATATCCTCTAGCACAAGATTAAGCATGAGGTTGCACCGAGGGAAATAGGGATATTAACCCTCTCTATTTTTTTATTTTTTTTTGGTATCACTTTGATTGTTATGTATACAAGTGTTTTGTTGGTGCCATGCCTATGTGTGAGGTAAATCATTCAAAGCTTCGAGAATAGTAATCTTTCCCTTACGTGTGGTTGTACTTGTGATTTTTCTCTCAATCATTGATTGTGAGGTGGTATTCTTACTGACCTTTCCTAGGTAACCAATAGACGTGACTACATATGGGATGTGACTATAGTACCTGGGGTAGATGTTTATTCACAGTCTCAGTTCCCCTGTAAGGTGTCCACCTTAATAAAATGTTCTTTCACCGGTCAAGGTTGTTTGACGTAGATCATCGTAACTATTCCTCATACCTTCATTAGGCAATCTTTTGGGGACTTCATCTCCCCCATAGGTTTAGTTTTCAGAAGGCCCCTTGAGCAATTGGTTTTCTTGTTTTTTTCCTATATTTCATAGGAGTGTGCTCTTTTATTTTGAGTATAGAATGGAATTAGGTTGAATTGTGTTAGATTTTCACATATTGTTTTCACCATGGCCAAATTACCATGTCATTCCAGTAGGTTATGAGGACTAGATCCAATCATGAAGGAACAACAACCTCTGAAGCAGAGTGAAATAAGTGACCAAGAATCTGAAGAGTATCATCTTTGGTTTGGGGAGAATAGTTTGGTTGAGGTTTAAATGGTTGATGAATGTCCTCCACCAAACTATAACCCCCCTCTGACTAATTCTAAAGCACCCATACTCCTCAAGGTAAGGGAAATTTTTAGGTCACCTTTTTCTTTATTTAGCAATCCTCCCAATATGTAAGGACCAAGTGTTTTGTCTAGTTTAGTTGATCCTTCAATCCCATCTACAAGCGATAATGTGGACATCCCTGTGATGTCCACATTACCTCCTTTTATCACCAATGGACAAACACTATATATCCATTTTTCTACATGTCCCTCAATCACTTGATCTAGGGAACCCCAATTATGTCTTATTTTCCATCCATTATTATACCTATCATTCCTATGGCCATCCAGACTTATATTTCAATGCTCGCTTATGGACCTTTTTCTAGTGGGGGGTTGAGCCTTGGTGACCTCATAACGTATCACTTGTGGTGTTCATCCAATTATTTGATGGATTATAGTGTGAAGCTACATATTTTCCAAAGATCCATGGACATAAGTTCCACCAAGTGGTATATTGAGTTACAAGGAACTTCCTTTAAAAGATTCAGTGACTTGGAAATGGAGTTTCTAATGCATCACCAACTATCCATTTAGTACGAGATATGAATAGAGCTCTTGAAATCATTGTTTCAAGATACTTCCACCCACATTTCTAATCTTATACATGAGTGGAAAAGAAGGTGTAGGATGATTAGGACTGAGATCCTGGATAATATCTTCATGGATTGGTTCACCAAATTCCTCCTTCCAACCATTTTCAAGGACATGGCTATGGTCAGGGAGGTTACCAAGTAGTAGGCCATTATGCATTCCCAACACTTATATTTGATCTACTCTTATTCAAGTAATCTTTATGAAATTATCCCACATGCTCCTATGTCATCGAAAAATCCTAAGAATCCAAACCCAAAACCCCATGCCGATGGTGTGGTTGGTTATTTATATCAGGCCTTTATGCACCAGTTAGCTGAACAAATGGGTCACATGCCTATTTTTTCACACCCGATGACTTTTGGTTCTAATTCTCAAACTCCCACAGTCCCTACTCAAACCTCCAAGGTTAATTCAGTGCAATCCACTCAACTGAAAAATTGTCAATGGGTTGGAGGAAAGAATAAGTAGAATAAGAATAAAAATTCCAATACAGAGAAAGAGAAAAGTAATAGTCAGTTACCTTGCACTATTTGTGGGGAGGACCACCCTACTCGTAGGAAGGATGAGATCCATCATTATTTGGCACAACAAAATTCCCCTCAAGAACCTATTTCCTTTTCTCATCATTTCCCCCCTCAACCACAACACATGTTTGCAAAAACTCTTTCCCCTCCACTAGGGGGTATGTGTATAATTGCGGTGAAACTTGCACATAGAATCTAGCTAACAACATTTCGTACAAATCTTGAAAATTGAGAGGAGAGAAGAGATGAGAGAAAGTAATTAAGAATTGTATTAACTAATGAGAGAATGAAAAATTACACAAGATATACTATACATGGCTAAGTAAAGTCACCATAGCAGTGATCTAGAGAGATCTATACACTCACTAACATAAACTAAATTAATATTCCCCCTAGTCCTAGTTAATTGATCCATACAATCATCAGTTAATTGAGTCACACGTGTGGAAGTGAGAGAAACAAATGAAACTATTGGTGATAAAACCGAGTTTTTCATGCATGAGTGACTTCCACTAGTATAACTAAGTGTAACTAACTCTAAACTGAAGATGAGCGCTCTATTTTGTAGGGGAATATTCTCTATATAGAATATTCTCATCTAAAGAAGACTTCTCAAAATTGGACTATCAACCTTAAGAAAATAATTACCTAGGTGAGTGTGTAATATCTCCAACACCCCCCTGAACACTACTAGGGTATACATGATGAATGGGATGCGACAACCAATGCCATGTTAGGTACCCATTTCACAATGCATCTAATAATGAAACAATGAAAAAATACAGAAAAGAGGGAAAACCTGATCGGAACACCCCCCTTCAAAGTACAATGCAAAATAAGAAGGAAAGACAATTACTAAGAAGCTATGTCCTTCACTCCAAGAGGATCGTGCAAAAGGTGGAACTTGTATGTAGTAAATTTCTTGGGGAATATTTCTACAGTCTATTCGGTAGATGGATAATATCGCAAATCAATTATCCTGTCATGTACCATCTCTTTGATGTAGCACATATGGATCTTGATGTGTTTGGTTAGATCTCGCTTCAATGGGTCTCCACAAAACTTTATCGTACTCTTATTGTCACACCAAATAATAGTCATGTGATGAAAATGGATGCCAATCTTAGTTAGGAAGTTTTGAAACCAAAGTTCTTGAATAATTATGTTGACCACTCCTCGATACTCAACCTCTATTGATGATAGAGCAATAGTCGATTTCTTTTTTATCAACCAATGGATGGGACCAAAACCCAAAATAAACATGTGCCCAGATGTGTACTTGCAATCTATGATATCTCCATCCCAATTTGAATAAGTGAATCCCATGAGATCTAATGAAAAACCTATTTCATAATGGATCCCATATCCCATGGTTCCCTGAACATATCTAAGGATGTGCTTGGGAACCTTCCAATGTAGATCACATGACTCCTACATGTACCTAGAAACTACCCCTATTGCATATGAGAGATCCAATCAAGTGTGGGTGAGATACAGAAGGCTCCCCATAAGTTGTCATTACAAGGTTTTTTCCATGACTGGCGTATCCCCACGATCCTCAAGATGTACCCCTGATAGAAAGGGTGTGGCTTCTAAATTTCTTTCGGTCATGTGGAATCTAACCAAGAGATCCCGAGCATACTTAGTATGAGATAGCTTGATTCCTGAAGCATATTGACTAATGTCGATACCAAGGAAATAATGTAATGGACCTATGTCCATGATAGAGAACCTTTTGTGCATAATGTATTTGACCACAACAATGGCTAAAGCCAAACTACTTGTGATCAGGAGGCAATCAACATATAAAAACAATATCGGTAAGGAGAAAGAGGTCCTCAGAATGTGGAGGTTTGGATCTGATTTTCATCTAAGAAAGTGTTGAGAGAGAAAGTAGGAATCCATCTTCGCATACCAGGCTCTAGGTTCCTTCTTGAGGCCACAGAGTGAGTTATTCAGTTGACATACTAAGGAGGAGTTATGAATGAATCCCTATGGTTTCTCTATGTAAATATCCTCTGAGATATCCCCATGAAGAAAAGCATTATTCATTTCCATCTAGTGAACTTCTCACTCCCTGTTTTCTACAATGACAAGGGCCAATTAGATGGAATCCATATTTTCTATGGGAGAAAAGGTCTCATCATAGTTTATGTCGTAGATCTACTGAAAACCTTTGGGAAGTAGTCTTTCCTTATACCTACTCACTTTTCCATATACTACCTTCTTGATCCTGTAGACCCATATACATATGATAAGCATCATGTCTGAAGGAATAAGAACCAAATCCCAAGTCTGCTTCTCAAGGAGAGAGTTATACTCCTCCTCCATAGAAGCTTCCCAAAAGGGATTCCCTGCAGTCTTGACATAGGTATGTGGGTATGAATATAGAACCATATAGAAATGTATCAACACCACTAGCTTAGTAGTTTTGAGTCCATAAGGAGGATCCTAAAACTAAGACCTCATCCTCCTCTGATCTGTTGGATCCCCCACAAGGTATCATGTTGCATGTAGGGTGGTTTGTTCCCAATTTGGAATTTTTGGTGGCTCAACCTTGACATGTTCATCATATTCCAAATCAAATTGAAATCTCGGGTGTAAGAAATTATCTGAATGAGTAGATTCATCATCATTTATGTATGATGCAGGAAGTGGTACAAAGGTCTATGCATGTGGCTCCAATGGTGTAAGAAAGGGAGTTTCCTCAAAATGAAAACTACACTCAATGATGAGCATGTCAGTAGAGGGATCAAGAAAAATATAACCCTTCACATCAACTGGATATCCCATTAATATGCATGTGATCCTATGCAGATATAATGATTTCCTCTTTTTGATAAGGTACGCGGGCCCATGCACATGATCCAAATATTCAAAAATGGGTGACTTCTGGTTTGTTGCCACTCCATCCCTAAAATGTTGTCATGTACCTGATAAATATGTGAGGAGATGTGTTTTGAATGGGGTTTGAATATCTAAGTTCCTCAACTCAAATCTTAGGTGGTTTTGATGGGCCAAAATGACCCATTCAATTAGATGATGGAAAACTCTCGATGGTAGGTCCCAATTAGATCTACTCTCATTTGGGAGAGCGTTTCCAACCAAATTTTGGCATGGTTACCTATCTAACTAATGTACTAAATAAATATGAATCTAAGAACTGTCGATTCTTAGATGAATTAAAAATTAATATCCTAAATTACTAATTCTAAGATAAGATGAATCCTAAATTACTAATTCTAAGATAAGATGAATGACTATGGTCCTAACATGTAGATTCTAATCTAATTTAAATTAACCTATCCTAATCAAGAGTAAACTAAAAGGATGAATACAGTGAAATAATTATATTAGTTGCATAGAAGATGTTCATAATACAAGTAACATGAATGTTTAGCAATATGACTTTCTCGAATCAAGTAATTGATTAATCATTAGAGGAAATTTCAACTTAAAATAGGACTCCTAAGGAAAAATCAATAAAATTATAAAATAATTCCATGTAGAAATTTTATATTACTATTTCACTTTTATCTTAGTTGCCCATGATTATTTCACTTTTTTCAAAGCTTCCCATGAAACAACCATATAATAATAATATATAATATAATATATAATAATATAATAACACACACACACACACACACACACACACATATATATATATATATATAATTGCCCGCAGGGGTGTAGACCGATTGGCAAGTGTCGTGTAAATGGAAGGAAATATGTAAAAAGAGGTCTCAAGGTCAAATCTCACCCCAATTTACTTCGAAGGCATGCTTGCAGGCTGTGCGTTCCTCCCTAGAGGTTATAAGGCACCTGATAGGATTCGACCCCGTGTCATGCAAGTACGATACTGCCACTGTTACCGATTCCCCTAGTTACAATATATATATATATATATATATATATATATATATATATATATATATATATATATATATATATATATATATTT
>ML779568.1:1718134-1756156 GCA_009831015.1 Picea engelmannii
TATTATTTTTTATTATATATATTAAATTTAGTTAAGTTTTTTTTATAGTATATTATATATTATTATTTAGTATATGTATTAAATTTAATTAATGTTAGTGATCATGAGTGTGTTAATGTATTAAAGGCACCTCAATAATACTATCTCTTATTTATTAAAAATATTGGAAAATCGGTTAATATATTCATTTCACTCAATATCAAAGACAATTTTGGGCAGCCTCGACAACAATCATGCTTAGTATAAACAGATTTTATTATTAAAAAATTTCACATATCTCCAAGTTATATAATAAAAACTTGCATAAGACATGCACCTCTTTTGATTTTTAGAATATTTGATTGACTAATACACGATGACATGGAATTTGTATTAGGGTTGGTACGACCATTTTTCAACCAAATTTCCCCTAAATTAATTGTATCACACTACCACTGAACTCACTTTGAAAATCATGGTAACTGTGAAAATAAGAATATTAATTAAAAAATAATTCATAAACCAACATTCACATACTACAGAAATAAACATACATAAATTGAATAATCACATTCATACATATTAACACCACAATCTCCAAAACTGTATTGAGGTTGAAATTCACATGCAGTAAAAATATTTTCTTGTTACATCTGGAAACTAGAATCTCTTTATTATGGAAAATCCTCCCTTTTATAATGAGGAGCGATTGTTTAAATTCTAATATTTCAATTATGAAACCCAGTACATTTTTCAACATGAATCTTCATGTTCTAAATTGGAAAAAAAGATAACGAGAGCACCAGAAGGAGTCATTTGGGTACAATTATGTAATTTTATTATCATGAGCTAATCTTCCCCCTGCATCTAATCATTACATTCTTCCCAGAGGGAATACTTTTTCATGATGTCCTTAAGATTTTTCGATTGTAATTTCTCCATGATTAGCTCTCCACTGCAGACTTTTGCAGGTTCTTATTGATGTAACTCCTTTGTTTCATTTTTAACAAAGTGTCATATTTTGTTAGTGATATGGGTAGGTCTTAACATGTGTTCCTTTAAATATTCCTTTTTAATCTGATTTAAACTTTGTATGATTACATGGATAATTTATTTGTGTTATTCCACCTCAACAATTATTGATATGGAAGGTGTTTCTTCATGAGTAGGGGGCATTGGTTGCATTATGATTTCTTCCATGAGATAGCTTGAGATATTCCATAGTATTATGCATGCATCAGCTGCTGCATTTTAGGCGATCTTTACATTCTTGAAAATGAGTTTACAAGTGTCAAAGAATATCTGATATCATCGTATTTCTCTATCAAAGTATACCAGCAACATAGTGGGGGACGTCTTGGACATATATTTCCAAATGAACATCTTCTCTAAATCCTCATGGGATTCCTGATACCTTCCTTCAATTTCTACCAATTTATCTTGTAGCTTGATTTGTTCTTCTCGACTAGTTTGTATGTTACCAAGTAGATTGAGGAATTCTTTATGCTCAGTTGCAAAACTCTCATTTAGATCTAGTGCATGGGTTTGATAGTATCCACAAAAAATGTAAATGTCATGTTTTCCTCCATGCCTGTTTTGATATTTTGTCTTTCTACTTCCAATTCTTTGTTATGGGTGTCCTACTGGGTCTTGATCACTATTTCTAACTCTGCATTCATCTGACCTCTCTTTTCTTGTAGGGATTTGTTCATATTTTATGTATTTAGAGTGTTAATTACTCTTGCAACATTCTCAAACTCTAAAGCGAGCATGCCTTTAAGATCTCTTAATTATGTCTCTAGATCTGTCACCTTGTTTTTGTTACTGTTTAGAGAACTTACTTCAAGGATGGACAAGGTATTTATTCCTGCAAAATAATGGAGGGTAGAGGTTGCTTGAACAACATTATATTCAATATCGGACCCTACCTTCCATTATAATATTCTCCTTAAAGACAACTTAGATTTGGTGTATTATCTGATTTTCCTTTTAATCAGTATCTTCTCAATACTCCTCATTTTATTGTCATAATATTAGTCTCCAATAGAAACCACAGTGCCCTAAAAATTTAAGGCTTGAGAGAAAAAAGAAGGATCCCCCATAATAACATTGAGAGGAGTGTAGTGTTGAAGTTGCACGTTCACAATACCCAAATTAGGTGTTGATGGAGTTTTTGGGGTATGACTCAAATCCTACAACTGTTGTTGTTTCATGATCACATCTACCTTTTTCTCAACCTTGACTTCTTCAGCCTCCCATTTGGCTTTGGATTCATCAGCTAATCTCTTGGCCTCTGCCTTATCGAATAATTTCTTTGCCTTGGATTATTCAACTTTCTTCATTTGAAGTGTCTCTTTTTTCCCTTAAGTTCATTTTCTTTTTTGATTCTTTCCTCCTCATATGTCCTTTGATATTATTCTTCATCTTGGAGTCTCTTTTGTTCCAGATTTTCCTCTTTTCTACCTTTTTATTGCTCTTTAACGTTTCTTTCAACTTGTTCCTGTTGGAGCAATACATGGAACTGGTCGATTGTTACTCTCTTCATTTCCTCTTCTTCATTTTCAATCTCCTTCCTTACAACATCATTGGGTAAATTTTGTAGGGATTCTTCATACAATAGTATTCCTTTAAATTTTTCTTAATCAAAATAAACTATATGGATGTTGGAGTGGGTGATCCCAATAGATCTGACATGACTAACTTCAATCTCATGGGGGTCATGGCCTTTAGGATCTCCTAGGAATAGGTGTATATATTGCAACATTTATGCCTCCTTTCTTTCATGCGGGTTGTTATAAATGTTGTAATTACCCATGTGGATTGGGAAAACAGGCTAGAGAGTTTTGGTGCTAATTAGGAGCAGCGAGGTGACCTCTAACCCCATGGTTTGGTAAGCAATCTCTCCCATTAATAGATGTTCTAGGAAAAAGTAGGGTGAAAGTTGAGGGGATCCGGTGGTGTCGTACACCCTAATATATGAATAGTATTTACATAGGAACCATTCATCTATCCCCTTCATCCAAGTCCTAGATTAAAAAAAAATCCTATGTCTTGGAAAAACAAAAATAATAGAGTGTAGAAGGGTGAGGAAAAGATTACAAATGTCATAAAAATATCTCTTGGAATTAATACTCTAGAGCTCAAAGTAGTACTCATGAATGGGGGATTAGTTTTGGTCACAGTTCCACTTGAGGTTAGGAATTTGAATGGAGGAACAAATAAAATCAATTAGGTAGGATACCATGTAAAAACATGGTTTTTAATACATGGGATGTTCTTCATATGGATACAAATGTTGAAGGATAAGATGTTTTCCCATTTGAACACTTGTCCCATTTTGACGATGGTATGTTCTAGTGGTAGCCAATCGATTTGGAATTGTGTGATTTGATCTTCACCATAAATCTGGCATAGCATGGATACTAGAAATTTATATGGTGCCTTGAGCCTGTGGGTGGGAACCAACTTTTGTCCTTATTTGAGAGTTTTTTTGTCATCGTCCCACCAATGTTTCATAATTATCTTCATTGGTCCCTTGTTTCCTTGAGAGAAACATTTTAGGAACGATTCATTGAGAGTGTATGTGGGAGTGGGTGAATGGTATCTCAAACTGATATCTTTAGGCCTTAGGTAGGCCACACACTTCCTGATGCAGGACAATTGTTTTCACTCACACGGAGAACGACCTATCAGCATCAAGGAATCTGTACGGGATCTCAACGTTGGCCATTACAACAGATATTTTGGAGACCTCCTTAACTCAGTCCTAGAATTGATCTTTTGAGACACACTTGAACTTCGATGCAGAAAAATCTGGATGCACATTTGAATGATTGTGAACGAGGTGGGAGTTTTCCACTATGGCTCTGGAATGCAATTGGTATAGATAGTCATTAGGCTAAGTTTTAGAGTAGACGAGTAGCCAAGGGGAAACCCTAAGAACCCTCTGATAAATAGAGGTTTTGTATGCCTGAATGAGGCTAATGAGCTAGTGAGGTTGGTAGTTAGCTGCATAGTTGTAGAGCAGTAACTTAGTAGGATATTTTCTGAGTTTTCAATTTTTATTCACAGTTGTAACCATTTTCGTTTATGAATAGAACATAGAAAAATTGATCCGATGCATAGTGTGAACATTGTTTCCAATTCTCTATCGTTGCATTTCCATGAGTGAATGAATGAATCTCATATGAGTAGATGAGACTGTGAATGTTAGGATAAGTTTCAATTATTTCTCTTCTGTTGAAGTGGTGCAAGGAGTGCACACAGAACACAAGGAGGGCGTTAACGTGATATGGTTTGATTCTGAATCTCATAAGAGATAACACAAACTTTTCCCTTTGCAAGGAGTGCAAAGAGACTAGTGCAAAGTGTGCACAGTCGTCCATAAGAAATTGAACTTATGTAAAGATCTGGTGCAAGGAGTGCACATATTTGAGGTTCACTTAAGTTTCGAAGGGACTTTACAAGAAATTGAAGAACCAGAAAAGGAGAACGCTAGGAGGGAGATAAGAATTTATCTTTGAGAAATCCTTTGGATCTGAGTTATCAAAATCCCTGAAATGCAAGGAGTGAGCGGGAAGTCGAATTCTTTATAAGACCAAGCTCAGGAGGAGTAACACTTTTCTTAAGTGTTAAGGAGCGTCAGGAATTTGAATCTATGGGAGGAACAAAGGTTTCAAACCTTTGAACGCTTATAAATTCTTCTATGTCTGAAGAAGGTGTAAGCGCAGAAGGTGGAAAGATCTTAGCCATTTGATCTGAATGCAAGAGAATCAGAATTGTCCATCAGAAGGGACGTGTGGCAAACATTCAGCGTTTCGCTGACTCGTCACTCGAAGAAATCAAAGGTTGAGTCGTAAGAATTCATGAGACACAAAATCACGACTTGATTTGAGCCATTGGACCAAAGAGGAATGTGGACTGTTGATTGCCCAGGGTGAAATATCGACATTTCAAGGATTGAAATATTTGAGGTGATAAGTCTTTCGACTTCGCGAAATGCAAAGTCCTAAAATCATTGTGATCGTTGGATCGAAGGAGGATCTGGGCCATCAGACTTGCACCATCGGGAGTTCAGACACAGGGAGAATGGTGGTGCCTCTCATCGGGAATACCTGATACACGAAACCCTGACACACTCTGAGGTTTATCTCGAGGTCATAGTGAGGGTTCATGTGGAAAGAGGAAAAGGAAGAAACTAGTGATTGTTAGGTCCTTGTCAGGATTTCGACGATCGAGAGAGTTAGAGTGGCTCACGTGCAAATACTTGAATCATGAAATCGCGATGCACCTTTGAACAGGTGGGTGGTCACATTCATGGTCACGTAAGGGAAAGAGATTAGCCAGAGAAGAGCTAGATCTCATTTGGTGTTGATATTGGAACAATGCTAAGGAGAAGGCCCATGGGTCTCATATGATCTGCACCTTTGAAGAAAGGACCCGTTTAAGTGGGATTTGGGTCTAGTAGAGGCTCGTAGAGTCAATCAAAATTAGTTTATTGATCGATCCTAGACCGGGAGGTCACGCAGCCCTTAGTAGAGAAGGGGGGTCTACATCAAGTGGTATCAAAACTATGTCCTATATGTAGATAGTGGGCAGAAGAGAAGGAGATAGTCTGATACCATCAAGTGGTATCAGAGGCTGAATCTTTGCTTGCAAATAGCAAGAAAGGGAGAGAAGACAAGAGAACTCAGAGTTGTACTTTGTGTGTGACAAACAATCAACACAATGTCGTCGAGGATATGAGGAGAGTAACCTTTAGCCAATCGAGATGTGGAAAGGGATATGCGAGAACTTTGTGAAATATTAGAGGTGATGGAGGAAGCACAAAGGAGAGCACCTGATGCTGGAGACATCAATGATGTAGAGAGTGAAGAAGATGTAGGAGAGAATGTCATCAAAGAAGCTAGAGGAGAGGAGATTGTAGAGGAACACTTGTTGAGAGTAGTTTCTATATTGGGAGGCAGAGCCAAGATAGAGGTCCCAATGTATGAAGGAAATTTGGATGCAAAAGAGTTGTTGGATTGGATAATATCCATGGACAAACACTTCGACTATGAAGAGGTCGATGAAGAAAAGAAGGTGAAGCAGGTTGTCACCAAGCTAAAAGGACATGCAGCGATATGGTGGGATGAACTGCAGGATGAAGGAGAAGCAAGGGAAAACAAAAGATAAAGAATTGGGATATAATGGTAGCCAAGATGAAGGCTAAGTTCATTCCCAAAAATTATCAAATCAATCTGTTCAGGAAGACGTAGAACCCGAGACAGAAAGGGATGACAGTTAAAGAGTACACAGAGGAGTTCTATAGGTTGAACATTAGAACTGGACAAAGGGAGAGAGATGAAGAGAAAATTTCCAAATATATAAATGGCCTGAGATATGAAACCTTGGATGAGCTCAACATGATTTCATTAAGGACAGTGGAGGATGCTTATCAGTTTTCACTGAAGGAAGAGGAGAAGTTGGCCAGAAAACAAATGTAGCGAGGAAGAGGTAAAATCCCAACAGCAAATAGGGGTAAGGGAGTTACCCATGACAAGGAACACAAGTCTAAGGATGATACTGAGAAACCACACAATCACTCAAAAAGAGGAGAAAGTTCCCAAGAAAGATGAGGTGGTGGAAGAAATTCTTCCAGAGGAAGAGGAAGAAGAGGAGGAGGAGAAGTAAGATGCTATGCCTGTGGAAATACAAGGCATATGTATTGGGACTTTCCCAAGAAAAAGAAAGAAGGTGGAGGTGAAGCTCACATTTCAAAAGAACAAAGAGGAAATTTTGAAGCAGAAGGAGCAGAGGATGGAAGATCCCTGATGTTGAGAAAGGTTCTCTTAAAACTAGAGGTAGATGTTGAAAAGCCAATGTAGAGGAACAGTCTCTTCAGAAAATCTTGAAAGACTAAAGACAGAGTATGCAAGGTGATAATCGACAGTGGGAGCATTGATAACTTAGTATCCACAAAGATGGTGGAGAAATTGGAGCTGGATACAACTTCACACCCGAAGCCATACAAAGTCTCATGGTTGCAGAAAGGACACCAGGTAATGGTTACTAAACAATGCTTGGTTGAGTTTAAGATAGGAGGATATAGAGATGAAATTCTATGTGATGTAATTCCCATGGATGTATGCCATATTTTTTTGGGAATACCATGGACTTTTGACAGGAATTTGATTCATGATGGGAGGAAAAATACATACACCTTGGAGAAGAATGGTAGAACACACATGTTGTTTCCAATAGAGGAGAATAAAGTGAAAGAGGAAGCCAACACATGCATACTTCTCATGAGTGGGAAGGAACTCCTAAAAGAAGTCAAGAAAGAATAGGAGATGCAGTTCATTGTGCTGAGGAAACCCAGAGTTATCCTTAAAAGTACATCGATGGATGATTTACTTGAAGAAGTTTAGGAATTGCTGGAGACTTTCATTGAAATGGTGGTGGATGAGATGCCTAACTCATTGCCACCCGTTAGAAGTATCATCCACCATATTGACTTGATACCAAGAGAAAGTCTACCAAACAAATAAATATACATATTGACACCTCAAGAGAATGAGGAAGTAAAGAACCAAGTCCAGGAATTGCTAGACAAGGGTTTGGTCAGAGAGAGATTGAGTCGATGTGCAGTACCAACTGTGTTGAGTCCAAAGAAGGATGAAGGATGGAGAATGTGTATAGACTCAAGATCCATTAACAAGATAACCATCAGGTATAGATTTCCTTTACCAAGAATGGATGATTTAATGGACTGTTTAAGTGCTAGCAAATTTATTTTCTAAGATAGATTTGAAAAGTGGATATCAGCAAATCAGGATGAGAGAAGGCGATGAGTGGAAGACAACCTTTAAGACAAATGAAGGTCTGCATGAGTGGCTTATTATGCCATTTGGATTAACAAATTCCTCGAGTACTTTTATGAGGCTTATGAATGAAATACTGAAATATTTCATTGGCAAGTTTTTGGTTGTATATCTAGATGATATACTGATCTTTAGCAGGACTAAAGAAGATAATTTGAGGCACCTAACATTAGTTGTGAGGCTACAACAAGAGAAGTTGTTGATAAATTTGAAGAATTCCTCTTTTATGAAGAAAAAACTCATTTACTTGGGTTTTGTGATCTCTTGAAATGAACTAAAGATGGATCTAGAGAAGGTGAAAGAGATCAAAGAATGGTCATCAGCGAGGAGCATGTTCTAGGTAAGGAGCTTTCAAGGATTGGAAATTTTCTATAGGAATTTCATCAGAGACTTCAATGGAATTTGTGTGCCAATGATGGATACAGTGAAGAAGAAGCACAAGTATTTTAAATGGACAGAGGAGGCTGAGAGAAGCTTCAATATATTGAAGGAGAAAATAATAAAACGACCAATTTTGGTCTTGCCGAATTTTGAAAAGACATTTCAGGTGAGATGTGATGCAAGTGGAGTCGCAATAGTAGCAGTTTTGAGTTAGGATAATAGACATGTTGCCTATTTCAGTGAGAATCTCAATGAGAACAACAGAAAATACTCCATGTATGACAAGGAGTTTTATTCCATAATTCAAGCCTTGAAGAAATGGAGAGATTATATTGTCCCACAAGAATTTGTCTTGTATAGCAATAACCAGGCTTTACAATTCATAACCAGGCAGGAAAAATTGAATCAGAGGCATCCAAATGGGTTGAGTTTATGAAAAAATTTACTTTTGTCATAAAACATATTTTTGGGAATGCTAACAAATTTTTTGATGCATTAAGAAGGAGATGTTTGATTCTGCAGGAATTCCAAGTGAAAACCTTGGGGTTTGAACACCTTAAGGACATGTATTATGATGATATAGATTTCAAGAAAGCATATGAAGCATGTGCAAACCTTGTGCTGAGAGACAAAATTTTGTGTATAGAGTACATGATTCAAGAGGGATTGTTGTTCAAGAGAAATTAGATGTGCATACCAAAATGCTCAATGAGGGATAAAATTTTGAAAGAAAAGCATAGTGGAGGATTGGTTGGACATTTCGGCCATAAAAAAACATTTTCACAGTTGAGAAGTTCATACTATTGGCTAGGTATGAGAACATAAGTGATAAAGTTTGTGAATAGATGTAGAATCTTCCAACATACAAAAGGAAAGAGACAGAACACTGGATTGTATCAACCATTTCCCATACTAGAGAGGCCTTGGGATGTAATAAGCATGGATGTTTTGTTGGTATTGCCAAGGAAACAAAGAGGATTTGATTCCATATTTGTGGTGGTAGATAGATTTTCAAAGATGGAACATTTTATCCCATGCCAAAAGACCAGTGATGCAATGCATGTTGCAGATATTTTTTTCAAGGAAGTTGTAAGACTTCACAGCCTACCCAGGAGCATTGTCTTGGATAGAGACACAAAATTTGTTGTTCACTTTTGGAGAACACTATGGAAGAAGTTCGGGACAGATTTGTCCTTCATCTCATCTTATCATCCTCAGACAGATGGACAGAACGAGGTGGTAAACAAAAATTTGGGAAACTTATTAAGGAGTCTGGTCATTGAGCACCATAATCAGTGGGATCAAATTCTGTCGCAAGAAGAATTGTCATACAATGACTCACCAAATAGGAGCACTGGAAAGATATTATTCAAAATATTGTAAGGAATGCAACCCATGGGAGTATCTGAGTTGAGATACTTGGAATAGAGTGAGACCAAGAGCGTTGGAGAAAAATATTTTGCTGCAGAAATGCAGAAGATCCATAGCTAGATCAGAGGACAGTTGCAGATTTCTAACCAAGAGTACAAGCGTAGAGATGATCAACATCACAAGGAACTTCAATTTGAAGTAGGATATCAGGTTTCGGCACATCTCAGGAAGGAAAGGTTCCCTAGGAGGACATATAACAAGCTAAATATGAAGAAGATAGGACCCTGTAAGATCTTGAGGAAGTTTGATGTAAATGCCTATGAGACCAAGTTGCCATATGATGTGGGAATATCACCCATATTCAATGTTTCAAACATGTATCCTTACAGGAAGGATAACACAAATGGATTAGAAGATTGCAAGAAAATTCAGTGGGAGAAGCAAATGCTGACAATAGAAAAACTATAGATGGAGAGAATTGTTGATTAGAGGATTGGCAAGAAGACCAAAAGGAAGACTTATTTTGAGTATCTGGTCAATTGGAAGGGACACACAATAGAGGATGTTGGTTGGGATAATGAAGCTTCTATCTAGAAGCATGAAAATTCAGTGCAAAATCTCATGGACAAGAGTCCATGAATTTTTGTCAAGGGGACTATGATGCAAGAGCATCATTGTCACTCGCACAGAGAAAGGCCCATCAACATCAAGGAATTTGTACATGAGATCAACGTTGGTCGTTACATCAGATATTTTGGAAACTGCCTTAACTCAGTGCCTGAATTAATCTTTTAAGACATGCTTGAACTTCGACCCAGGAAAAATATGGAGGCATGTTTGAACGATTGTGAATGAGGTGGGAGTTTTCCACTACGGCTCTATAATGAAACTGGTCTAGATAGTTGTTAGGCTAAGTTTTAGAGTAGACGAGTAGATAGGGGGAAACCTTAAGAACCCTCTAATAAATAAAGGTTTTGTATGCCCGAATGAGACTAATCAGCTAGTGAGGTTGGTAGTTAGATGCATAGTTGTAGAGAAGCAAGTTAGTAGGAGATTTTCTAAGTTTTCAGTTTTTATTCACAGTTGTAACCATTTTCATTTATGAATAGAACAAAGGAAAATTGATCCAATGCATAGTGTGAACATTGTTTTCAATTCTCTGTTGTTTCTCTTCCATGAGTGAATGAATGAATCTCGTATGAGTAGATGAGACTGTGAATGTTAGGATAAGTTTCAATTGTTTCTCTTCTGTTGAAGTGGTGCAAGGCATGCACACAGAGCACAAGGAGGGCGTTAATGAGATCTGTTTCGATTTAGAATCTCAGAAGAGATAACACCAACTTTTCCCTTTGAAAGGAGTGGAAAGAGACTTGTGCAAAGTGTGCACAGTTGTCCACAAGAAATTGAACTTACATAAATATCTGGTGCAAGTAGTGCACAGATCCGAGGTTTGATTAAGTGTAAAAGGGAATTTATAAGAAGTTTAAGAACTGGAAAAGATGAACGCCAGGAGGGCAAGAAGAATTTCTCTTTGGGAAATCCTTCAAATCTAAGTTATCGAAATCCCTGAAATGCAAGGAGTGTGTGGGAAGTGAAAGTCTTCATAAGACCAATCTCAAGAGGAGTAACACTTTTCTTAAATGTTAAGGAGCGCGAGGAATCAAAATCTGTTGGAGGAGCAAATGTTTGAAACATTTGAATGCTTATAAAGTATTCTAAGTCTAAAGAAGGTGTAAGCACAGAAGGAGGAAATATCTTAGCCGTTCGATCTGAATGCAAGAGAATAGAAACTTTCCATCAGAAGGGACGCATTGTGAAAATTCAACATTTCGTTGACTCATGACTCGAAGAAATCAAAGGTTCATTTGTAAGAATTCACGAGATGAAAAATCGCGACTTCATCTAAGTCGTTGGACCAAGGAGGAATTTGGACTGTTGATTACCCACAGTGAAATATCGGCATTTCGGGGATCAAAATATTTGAGGTGATAATTCTTTTGACTTCGCGACACAGGAAGTCCCGAAATCATCGTGACCACCAGATCAAGGAAGGATCTAGACTGTTAGACCTACACCATCGAGAGTTCAGAGAATGGGATAACGGTGGTGCCTCACATCAGAAATACCCGATACATGAAACCCTGACACGCTCGGAGGTTTAGTCCCAGGTCATAGTGAGGGGTCATGTGGAAAGAGGAAAGGGAAGGAACTAGCGAGTGTTAGGTCCTTGTCAGGATTTTGGCGATTGGGAGAGTCAGAGTGGCTTGCATGAAAATACCTGACTTGTAAAATCATGGTGCACCTTTGAATAGGTGGGTGGTGACATCCATGGTCACGTAAGTGAAATATCTTAGTGAGAGAAGAACTAGCGCCCGTTTGGCATTGATATTGGAACAATGCTAAGGATAAGGCCCGTGGGCCTCATATGACCTGCGCCTTTGAAGAAAGGACCTGTGTAAGTGGGCTTTGGGTCTAGCAGAGGCCTGAAGAGTCAATCAAACTCAGTTTCTTGATCGATCCTAGACCGGGAGGTCGCGCAGACCTTAGTAGAGAAGTGGGGTATGTATCACTTCCCCTTATTTCTCACGATGGTTTTGGTGCTTGTGTTGAATTTCTTGAAGCACTGTTGCATAGACTCATTGTATGGGAAAAGAGTTGGCTGGGAAAAATCCATATGAATGACACTTCTTTATACTTTCCTATATATTTCTACATTCTCTTCCTCTGTAGGAAAATCACTTGAGTTCAAAATTCTATAGATCGCCTCATATGTAGGACTGTGGTCTTCACTAATGTGTGGGTAATGTCTATCACCAATGCCTCAATTCGGCAAGACAATGTTTCAGGCATGGAGGATGACTGGAAATAAATATATTCCTTTGGTCTTATATGATTATGTCTCTCCATTATAGGAGGTTGATTAATCCTACATCATTAGATTAATAAGTGAATTAATCTATGCAAAAATAATATGGTAAACATGAAAAGACCATATATTAAACAGTAAAATGAAGTACGTATAATTGAGCCAAGGAAATGGTCACACAATACATTTAGAGAATAAAAGAAGAATGACATTTATAGACTTTTGGAAGAAGATTGTTCATAAAATGAGGGTTTATAGCCATTAAGTGGTATTAAAATGCCTATAAATGTGCCATAAATCACATGTGTAAGAAATTTGTTACTAAATCTAGCCTCAATCCTCATCATTAAATATAATTAAGAGAGGTAGTTTCCCAAATCTATGTATCAGAGTCTATTGGGGTTTTGAATTTGAAAAGATAACTATCAAAGTCATAGGATCGTAGCAGGAAAACTAGAGGATCAGTTTGAGCTCTTACGGGAGGGCTATCAAAATCATATTCCCATTTTATCTAGAAAGGCATGTCGATCTAACGCGTGTGCAACATTGTGGGGAAGGTGGGACCTATGATATTTGTGACATTGAAATTTGTTGAGGTAAGGTTTAAATCAAAGTCCAAATACGTGACATCGAAGGAATATTCCCTTATCCTAGAAAGATGTTCCAAACATGAAAGATGAAAGGCTCAAAAAGACGTTGTTAGAGTTTGGGTTTCAGAGTTCAAAAGGATGAGGGACCAATTGGACTCTGACAAGGATGGTATTGAAGGAATATTACTTTCATACCTTGGGTAGTGAAGGGTCCTGAATGAAATAAAAAGATAACGCATTCAAGATCCATAAACAGGAAAAAGGGCCAGTCTTAAGATGCCACCTAGTGAGGTCACAATCAATAGGTTGTATCGACTCGAGGGTGTTGAGTACACGTTTGATTTGAATATATACATCTATGGGATGTCATGTAAGGAGTGAAATTTATGTGTCATAGGTATCGTAGAGTGAGCATCAGAGTCCTAAGAGGTGTGTGGAGAGAAATACGTCTACAAAGGAGATTCCTACAGGCCCCATTCTTATGAGAACATCGAAACAGTTTCTTTCAGAATGAAGGATAGTGTGAAGATTTTTCTGAATCCATCACGACTTAGAATTAAAGTGAGAGAGAGCGAGAGATCTATCATTCTGACTAATTAAAACATGGAACATGTTATTTCTATGAGAGGCATGAACAATAAAATTTGGGTGGAAAGGTTGAAGAGTGCAATACCAGGAGAAGTATTTATGATTGTGTCCTATGGGATGTTATTCATGAAGAATCCATAGACTATATAAGTGATGGAAAAAATATTCTCCATTCTCATACCTTCCTAGTGAAGTAGAATTGTATGCCTTGTAAGAAAAAATTAAGAATATAAGGGGGCCCATTTAAAAATAAAATGGGTTGTTGTGGGAGGTGAGCCAGAACAAATGGTAACTTACTAGGACTAACTAGTTACCTCTGAGCTTAAAATAAAGTGACTTCAACCAACTCAATGGGGATTTTACCTTTAGACCGTTCATGCAATATACATATTGAGGAACCCACATCAATCAACCTAACGACAAGATAGAAGGAAATCATGCTACTAGTGATCTTCCACATAATTATGGTGAGCATTAATGGGTATTTATTTTATGCATCCATAGAGAAACATTGACAGAAACACCACAAAGGAGTGCTTATCGACTTTTATAGACAGAAGCATTTTCTTGATCTCTCTTTCATGACATTGCTTCACTACAATTGAGATTATGTATTCCCGAAGAAGATTCTTTGGTATCATACAAGCATGGCCCCACTGCTAGCGAGTGTCCATAGCACCGATAGGTTTACTTGTACTTCCAAAAATTTTAGTAGCATTTTCAACTTCCTTATGATTATGCTTTTTTGCATTAACCTTTTAGATATATAATTTATGTATTTCTTTCTCAACATAGGTGGACGTAAATAGGAAGTGAGGTGATACAATAATTATTTTGATATACCAATCTCAGTTGACAATTTATTCTCATGGGTCCATAAACATGAATCACATATGAATTTAAAATTAGGAGTATCAAGGGCATAATCACTGGAATTATGTATAAGACATTGAATTCAAGAAATTTCTAAAAACTTGAGTGGAACATAGGCATGTCATGAGAGTGGTCACATATATAGAGATAACTGATGGAAACCATCAAAAGGTGTTGAATTTATAGGTTAGAAGATTTCTCTTGACACATGTTAACAAGTTCCTCTTTTATGTACCATTATCACTCATCAAGATAGACGTTGATCCCAAGAAAACTCGATCACTTTAATATGGAAAGGAATTCTCAGAAAAAGGAACCTAAATGAGTCAAACAATCTTGGGTTCCTGTTTTGAAGGGAAATGTTGGTCCAAAGCAGTGAATAGAAAATTATTCTAAATTGAAAAGTGCAAAATCAACAGAAAAATTGAAACAGGTATGGGAAAAATAAAACTGGAAGAAAAAGAAAGGTCTATTAGGGAATAAAGAATAGAACACGGAAAAAGAAAACAAAGAAAATATTCATGTGTACAAGGCTACATCACCATTTGTGATTAGAAGTATTTTTTGAGGATTTTTCCATTCACAGGGAGCTCCTCCTCATCTCCCTCCAATGTTTTAAGTCTTAAAGTCCCATGAATTAATTGTTGGTGAATCAAATAGGGTCCTAGCCACAATTTCTATAATTTAGTGTGTTTTCTCTTTAGTTCATTAGCTTTGTCCCATTAGAGAATGATGTCTCCCTCCTGAAAATATTTATTACCCACATTTGACTTTTCAAACCATTTATTTATTATTTCTTGATGGTGTGTTAGGGTCATTTTATCTTTTTCCATTTCTTCTTCTAGTTTTAAAAACATGTTTAATCTCTCCTGCATTATTAGTAAATCCTCATATTGGGAATATTGGGCCACTTGCAAGGCATGTAAGAAAGTATGGATAGTGTTAGCACAAGAATTTGCAGCTACAAGAGGCATGCTTCTCCATAAGCAACTAAATAACCTACACAGGCTATATAGCCTTCTAGTACTTACTGTTCAGAGCTTTGGGTTTTCACAAAGAATTAATCCCTTCAATAGTAGTAGTACAGACATTCCGTAGTGATATGGTGCTACAAAATAGTCTATTTTTTATATTCCACCAACTTGCTACCCACAATATTGTCGAATCGCCTAAGACTGATGATGCTGCTACTGCTTGAGGTTGCTACCCATTCTGCACATGTCCAAGTGAAGGTGCTATGTATTTTTATGGCACTACCTAAATTTTGTTAGAACACATAGGCGGGTGCTACCTAAAATTTGACAGGAGACACAGACAGGCGCTACCTAAATTCACTACATAAATTTTGGCAGAAACCAAATTGTGAAAAGACGTTTCTGCCAGTTTTGAGTGACAAAATTAAACATTTTACTATGAACAATTGAAAATGTATTTTTGAAACCTAGAGGAGGTTTGTTTTCATCACATACCAAATAACAAAAATGTCTCTCAGTTTTTCAAAATGTTCTATGGTCAGAGAGTTATTTGACATAGAAGTGGTGCTATGGAATGTGTTGTTGAAACTCTATTTTAAGACTGTTGAACTAGCATTTTTGACCAATTGACTTCCAGAATGATTTCCGGGTGAAATAAGATGAATTTTAAAAATATGAAGGAGGTTATTATCAATAATGGGCCCATGAAATTTAAACTCTTTCATTTTTCACACAAGTGTCACGGATTGGGAGATTCGAAAGAATATTTGGGCCCTATGTTTTCAGTTTTCATGATTTCTTGTTTGAGACATATTTTTGTGACACCTGTTGCGGCCAGATGGAGATGAATTTAAAGAAATGGAGAGAGGTTTTTATTCATAATGAGCTTATATACAAAAAAAATTCTCATATTTTACACATATGTTGTAGTTTGAGAATTACAAGTGTCATTTTGAAGCCTAGTTTTCAGAATTTCACCTCCTGAAAAATTGGAAATCAGTTAAAACGTGTCATTCTTTGTTTGTAATTGTTTCTATTTTGGAAAAGGGGTTGGAGTTTGAATTGGTGAGCTGGAAAGCACCTATGGTTATATATATTTCATGGTACAAGAGTAGAGTGGGGTGGGAAGGGTTGAGTTGAGGCTCCATTATTGTAATTTTCTTTGACTAAGAAGATTGTTCTTTGGTTATGTATTGAACCTGAGAATTTTTTATTAGTAGAAGTTAGTTTCTCTTTACATCATCTCGTTACCTATTATGTTGAAGTATTCATGATTGGAGGATCCACATGATTTTTTTATGGTCGTGTTATGATGAATGTTTGATTATAATACTGATGTGATGTTCTTCAATTTTCTTTAAACTCTGAATTCAAGAGGATCTTGTGTTTGGGTTTTTCTTCATTGGGATGCTTGAAACCCTGATTTTAATAGCAGACCTTTACACCTCCCTCACTAATTATTCCTCCTATTCACTTTTACTACTATTCAGTAACTGAAGCTAATCAAGACCTCATTTTTTTGTGCATGCTAGCCCATATTTCTGAGTTAAAACCTTATTATTTGGAGTCTTGTCCATTTAACCTTTTAAAAACCTCTTTTATATTTACACATATTTTGATGGGTACTGGGCTTATCCTCTTGCAGTTAGAGGGTGATTCTCATTGCTAACATAAATGGCATTGTTTCCAGGGACAGATTTGAGAAAATTGAACAAATCCCTAGGAAGAATGACATAGATCGAGCTCTTGATGGTAGACAAGAGATGGACACAAAACATCTGATTGTATTATCTACCCGGTGACTCCACAATCAAAGACTCCACTGGGGAGGATACCGTTTACCAAAAGATGAAGGGGAAGAAGTGTAAAACAAGGTATCATTTCATTAGTTTTCTACATGAACTCTTGTTCTTCTTTATCATCTCTTTCTTATATTTTCCTTTACATATAAAGAGAATCATCTTTTTCTTTGTTTATTCGGATGATCGACAACCTTCCTTTATATATACATCCTTGGAAGAAGAAGACCTACCTTCTACCTGTGTTGTAGATGTTCATCTTGTATCCTCACCTCCACCTATTCATAAGGATGATATTTGTATTCAAATCCCTCCTGAATTTGATCACCCTTGTAACCTTGAGGAGGTTGAAAATGATTCAAAGCCTTCCCAAATCTCATCATCTTCTGTTGTGATTGTTGAACCTTTCCACCAGCTTGTTAAAACTCATATCCAACCCACTAGTTTTCAAACTAGAATCAGAGACAAGATGTTTAAACAATTAAGGATGCCATATCACCTTCATCCTTATCCTCTTGATTTCCTTGAGTATCTTCCTTGGTTCTCTGGAGAAGATCATGTTACAGCTGAGAGGCATTTGGAGGCCTTTGAGAACTTTGTTGATCATTTTGAGATAATTCATGATGATGTTACCATGAGGTTGTTCTCCAAATATTTGTTTGGATATGTTGTTGTGTGGTTTAAAGGTTTGGGAGTTGATTCTGTTGGTTCTTGGATATGCATTTTTGAAGTGTTGGGGTGAGAACAAGTCCCTTGATCAGTACTTGTATGATTTTAATGATTTGAGGAGAGGGGAAGAGGAAGCCTTGGTTGTCTTCAACAAGAGGTTTTATAGTGTTTATCATAGCATGCCAGTGGAAATCTGACCTTCAAAGACTTTTGCCATGGCATACTACGTTATGGCTCAACATCCAGAGCTTGTCCTTCTCCTATTAGAAAGGAAGTCTTCATCCTTAACATGCTTATTTGAAGATGCCCAAGAATTTGAGGAGAACATTCGTGCTTCCAAGAGGATCCAAGAGCAGGTTTTCTTTGAAAATATGCACGCATATGAGCAAGAGGCCTATCAGTATATTTTAGACTTGCAGCAAGAAGACAGTGAGTATGAATCACATCTGGAACAACAACAAGGATGTAAGTATGATTCACATTTGGAATCGAATTCTTCAACATTTACAGTTTTTTCTATGGACAAGGATGCATGTCTAGTTTATGATCATTTTTCAAAGAATGTTGAACATATTATAACTAGTAATTGCATAGATAACTATATGTTCTTGGCTGATAATAATTATCAGTATGATTTAAACCTGGTTGTACCACTATCTTGTGATCATCATGCTGAAAACAAAGAGATTGAAATTGTTGATGATCAAAATCAGATCTCAAGGAAACCAAAAGGTTGTTTGTTTTCAAGCAAAGAGGAATGCATGTATGAGCAATTGTATTTTCTTAATCAACAAGTTTCCAACCATGGTCTTGAGGATCCAATTGCAACTTATATGGAATCATATGTTTCATATTGTCTGAAAATTCCAGTTTTTATTACTTCATAGGTATTCATGGGTAAATATGTTTCTCTGAAAGAATTTTTATCTCTGTTTTCAGACCTCTATTATTCTCTATTGATTAGCGGTATGGATGGGATTCCTTCAGTCATGAATTTTCTTGAATGGTTACTGTGGAAAATTGCCTTTACCTAACCAATTGAAGATCTGGCTAGAGTAGAGTAGGGTAGGAAATAAGCTCGTTTCCTAAGAATTTCTTTTTCCTTCAGTTTGGAGAAATAACAATCAATTTGTGTGAATAAAGGCAGGCCTTGAGAATGTTTTAGAGAATGGTTGAATGTTGACTCCATAGCCCAATGGACTAGACACAATACAAAATTGTGGATGTTTGCAGAGTAAGTTGTAGAGGTTAAAGGTTGGGAGAATCCCTAGGATAAGGCACTGAAACTACAAGAGTTATTAAAGCCTCACAGGGAGGACTCTATCCCCCATGGAGCCTACATTAGAAAAATAATTTTCAGCTAGAAGAGGCATGCCTCTCCATAAGAAACTAAATAACCTACATAGGATATATAGACTTCTATTTTTTACTGTTCAAAGATTTGGGTTTTCAAAAAGAATTAATCCCTTCAATAGTAGTAGCGTAGAAATTTCGTAGCACTATGGCGCTACAAAATAGTCTATTTTTTATATTCCACCAGTTTTCTACCCACAATGTTTCTGAATCGCCTAAGACTGATGATGTTGCTACTACCCGAGGTTGCTACCCATTCTGCACATGTCCAAGTGAAGCTATTGCGTATTTTGATGGCGCTACCTAACTTTTCACAAAACAAAAAGGCGGGCACTACCTAAATGTTGACAAGAGACACAGACGGGCGCTACCTAAATTCTGGCAGAAACTGAACTGTGCAAAGACGTTTCTGCCAGTTTTGAGCGACAAAATTAAAAATTTTACTATGAACAATTGAGAAGGTATTTTTGAAAACTAGAGGAGGTTTGTTTTCTATATATTTCATGGTACAAGAGTAGAGTGGGGTGGGAAGGGTTGAGTTGAGGCTCCATTATTGTAATTTTATTTGACTGAGAAGATTGTTCTCTGGTTATGAACTGGACCTAAGAAATTTTTATTAGTAGAAGTCAGTTTCTCTTTACATCATCTTGTTACCTCTTATGTTGAATTATTCATGATTGGAGTATCCACATGAATTTTTTATGGTTGTGTTATGATGAACGTTTTATTATAATACTATTGTGACATTCTTTAGTTTTCTTTAAACTATGAATTCAAGAGGATCTTGTGTTTGGGTTTTTCTTCCTTGGGATGCTTGAAAACTTGATGTTAATAGCAGACCTTTATACCTCCCTCAATAAGTCTTCATCTTATTCACTTTTAATCCTATTCACTGACTGAAGCTAATCAAGACCTCATTTTCTTGTGCATGCTAGCCCAAATTTATGAGTTAAAGCCTTATTATTCAGAGTCTTGTCCATTTAACCTTTTAAAAATCTCTTTTATATTTACACATATTTTGATGGGTACTGGGCTTATCCTCTTGCAGTCAGAGGGTGATTCTCAGTGCTAACATATAGGAATAATGGATTCTTTTCCATAGACCAAAAAGAAAGGAGAGTTACCAATACTTGACTTTGGATTCACTTTGTCATCCCATAAGGAGTTCTGAAGGGTGAGGTGCCAATTTCTTTGATGATCATTGATAGTTTTACTGGGAATTTTATTGAGGTTCTTATTAGTTGACTATGCCAAACCATTCCATTGTGGGTAGTAATTATCTAAAAAATTAACCTTAATATTCCATTCCAAAGAAAATTTATTCAATTTAAGAGAAGAAAAATATTTGGCATTATCAAAGACTAATGATTCACAAATTCCAAAGTTGGTGATAAAATGAGATTCAAGGAACAAATTCACCTAGTTTTCATTAATAGTATTCAAGGGAATTGCTTAACTCCATCTATTGAAATAGTCATTATTCATCAATATGTATGTGTGAAATTGGTAAGAGTTAGTATTTATTTCCCCGATGATGTCCAACCCTGATTTTTGAAAGGGGCATTCAATGATCACAGGTTGCAAGGGAAATGCAACTTTCTTTTCTCTCCTAGATGAATTTTGGAATTTATAGAATTTCCTTGCATATTGATCCAGTTGGATATCAGTGGCCACCCACTTTTTCCAACTGGATCACATACAATTTTCCATTTTGGCATTTTTTTATAGTTTTTTGAGTGCCAAACTTCTAGGGGCACTTTGAGGCCCTAAACAACATTTTTTAGAATTTTGGGGGAATAGGGGTTACTGGAAACATCCCCTGACCCATAAAGGAATTTTTACTTCTAATATATACCTTTTTGATGAGGTATCTAGATCCTAAAATAGAGATTGTATGAAATAGTTACAATCCTGGGAAGTTGATGTACCAACATACCCCATCAGGGCCCACATGACTTTTGGATCTTCATCTCCTAGGGTTATGTTTTTGGATGTCTAGTATTTTATGATTACTTATGGATGATAAAAAAGCATAGAGGCCAAATTTAAATGTTCTTAGACAAATGCGCATATCCACCACATCTCTTCTCAGATATTAGCTACCACCATTCGAGCAATATTGTTTTCATTCTCCATTTTACAGTTTCAATAAATTTCATTATTGATTATAAGTTAAGTTCCACTTTATTTTTGTTACTGATCTTTGTATATATATATATATATATATCTTTCATTTCATTCTTCTCATAAATTTGGATCAGTGGTATCAAAGTGGTATTCTCTTAATTTGTTTCTTTATGCACCTCCCCAACAAGGTCAAGGTATAAGGAGTTTGGACTCGAACCAGTTGATCCTTTGCAAGATCAGTCACGCTGAACCTCATGGATTCCTATGGGGGAAGAAACTAGCAATGATGGGGTATGATATCCCTTTAAATTGTTTCTCAAGTAATCCCTCTCATGACAAAAGAATAAGATGATGGATAAGTTTTTGCAAATCCTTCAATGATTTCCAATAAGCGATGTATCTTCCTCGAGCAGAGGTGCCACCCCCTTCAAGGTACATATCAATTTTGATATTCCTATATTTGAATGTAAAATAGATGCATATGTTGTAGACAAATGGTTAAAGCTTCTAGAAGGGTATTTTTCTTTCCACAACTTTTCTGATAGAGAAAAAATTTCATTTGCATTTCTTAAGGTCGTCCCCCATGTCAAATATTGGTGGGAGACTTTCTGTGAGAAAAAAAAAACATAGAGATCTACATTATTTGTTATTTCGCCCACTTAGGGTTCCTTCAGGGAGGCTATTAAGGAAAAATACTACCATGTTGGAAGTTATGACAAACTATACACAAGATGGACCGCACTACAATAGGAAAGGGACCAAATAGTGTTAGAGTTCACCAATGTCTTACATACCTTACACACCAAGATACGTATATAAGAATCTGAACGACATCTGGTGATAAATTACTGTGGTGATTTTCATAGATAGATCCAGATAGAAATGGATATTTTTTACATCTCGTCCTTGGGCACGACCTATTGATATGTTGTCAAAATCGAGCACAAGATTAAATAAAAAATGTGGTAGTTTGGGTATGCAAAATGCTCATAGCAGAAGAATGGAAAAGGTGACCCCAACCCATAGAAAAAAGGGCAGATAAAGGATTGACAACCTTAGGAAAATTATAGGGACCTAACCCCTCATGTAGGTAGAATAATATGTTTCCATGTAATAAAGGTCAATATTAATAAGGCCTAGAAATAAGGAAGAATAAGTCCAATGTAAGAAGACCTAATAGAATATTCCTCTTCTAGAAGGATATTCCTCTAGATGGTTCTTTTGATAGACGTATTTAGTATAAATAGGAGTCGAGGGTATGAGATTTTTTTCTTGTACATTATTGTAATAAAGCTCTGCTCTACTAGAGGTTGCCCCCTCGAAGAGGCAAGTGAACATTGCTCTCGGTAATCAAAGTTCTCTTTCTGGTGTTATTCTGGTATCATTTTGGTATTATTGTGGTGTTGTTTTGTTTATATTATTGTTCATTTTCCATTTCTAGCTATTTATTTCAGTTTTTCATACTTTTTTATATTTGGAATATTACAAGTGGTATCAAAGCACCTTCCTCAACACAAAGTTGTGGGTTAATTTTTTTAGGGTAGAGATGTATTCTGACGTCTTTAAGCTACATACATATGTCATTATGTGCATAAACCCACGATCCAGGATTCATACATGCAGGAAATAAAAGTGGTACTTAAGCGCAAATCTATTGGCCACCCTTGTAACCCTTGTTGGTACCCCTTTGAATGGTAGTGCAATAGACAAAACATGTATACAGATTGTCCTAGATCTCCTGAAGCCCTCCATAGATAAACCAATTGGTCACCTGACTGCTATAGTGCCACAGATAATAACACTTAGTAAGATACTCTCTAGTACCTGTGTAGTTGGGTAGTATGGCTAAGGGAATGGTCTAGCCTCTTTAGTTGGTGCCCTGAGATATTGGGTCGAGTACTACTTTTGGACCCCGCACATATATCAGAGAGCTATAGCATAGGGAAAAACCTTGCCTGTAGAACCCTTGAATATCTAACCCTTGGGACAAAAACAAAAACAGAACATACAAGATCTATTGTGGCGCAACTATGTCTCTTTCATTCGAGTTCTGAAATTACTACACATTTCTTCATGTTAAGCGTTTGGGAATTTCATCACTGCAATATTCTTCAGATCGGAGTATAACTCCACAGGAGTTAAAAATAAATATGGATCCTATTAGCACCATTATTTGAGACCTATTCCATTGGATTTCTCTCTTCACCCTTATCATAGTCATACCTATCATTTTTTAGCAAATGTTTTTTTCTTGTGGACTTGACCCCTTTCTAACACCCTTATTTGGGATTTATACCATTGGATTCAACTCGTCTCCCCGATCTCTTTGATACACTTCACCCATACCCCATTTATGTGTGGTCCCAATCACCCCTTTTTTTGTTACCTCGTCATCATGGCCCATACTAGTAGCCAAGAGTTGGAAGCTCGTTTCACTACCTTGCACTCTAATTTCACAGAAACCCAACAAGAAGTGTGACAACTCACTACCAATATTGTCACCATCAATCAAAGCATGCATTCCTCCATCATCGTCTCAATCACAGAACTGAAACAAGATCTCAAACAAGACATTACTACCCATCCTGAATATGTCACTATGATGATCTAGGCCAAGCTGCATATCCCTGCAGATATTCCCTTATATGACCCAACTTTGCATACCAAAGGTGAAACTTCTTATCATTCCCAGAATTTTCATCCCCATTTATTTCAGCATGACTTACACCTTTTGCGTATGGACGTGACCAAATTTGATGGATCAGATCCCCCTGGCTGGGTAACTGAAATGGAACATTATTTCTCTTTGTATGGAATTACAGATGATTTGGCCAAAATCTAGTATGTTGTTCTCAATCTAGATCAAGAAAGTTTGCAATGGTGGCAATGGAGTAAAAATTCCTGCCAAGGGTATGTGTGTTGGAAACACTTTTTGGCATAGCTTTATGAATTCTTTGACACTGACACAAACAATTTAGTCTGTTTAAAAAAGTTGAAACAATCTATCATAGAGGAAGACCTTATTTCTTCTTTTGAGCAACTCAATTTTCATACAGAGGGCATGTGATGCTTTTTTCTAAGAATGTTTTATCAATGGCCTCAAGGATAATATTTGTTCTCATGTCCTCATGGCTCGGCCTTAGATTTGGGTGGATGCTACTAAAAGAGATAAGGAATCACAATAGTTTGTCTCTTCTCAAAACCACAAACCCTCCTTTATTCCTCGCACTAAACCAAGAACCCCCACTCCTCCTTCTACTCCACTAAAGATCCAAAAATTGACCAGGGACGAAATGGATAAATTCCAACTCAAAGGCCTTTGTTATAATTGTGATGACAAATATTTTCTGGGACACAAGTGTAAGGAACAAAATATTTTTATGGCCATATGAGAGGATGTTTTGGAAGAGGATGTTGAGACTTCCCTTGTGTCTTTGTCACCTGAACCCACTAACATAACCCCTCCCTCAAACCCTCCTGAAGTAGAACTAGTCATTTCCATAAATGCTCTCACTAGATTCTCTGCTCCCCAAACCCTCAAGCTAATTGGTTAACTCAAGAATAGGAACCTGATCATTCTTTTTGATAGTGGAATCACCCATAATTTTATTTATCGTCATATTTCCCAAGAAACTAATTGCTATATCCGTGCAGTTAATAATTTCCAAATTGTGATTTCCAATGGTGGGTCCATGAAATGTGGAGGGAATTGTGAGAATTATGTCTCCAAATTGGTGAATACCACCTGAAATCTCATATGTTTTCTATCGACATGGGCAATTGTCACATTGTATCGGGTGTAGAATGGCTAAGGAATTTGGGTCCCATTCTCATGGATTTTAAGAAATTAACCATGCAATTCGATGAGGAGTGCCAACAATATACATTCAAAGGCATCACCGCCAGTTCCCCAGAGATCATTAGTTCCCATCACATGGAAAAAAGACCCAAAAAAGGTCATTATGTCATTATTTCCCAACTGCATGCCATACCAGCAACTGAGACACCCTCTGTGCTATAGGACCTCCAATCCATCCTCTCTAAACATCAAGTGGTTTTTTCCACTCCCCAAGGACTTCCTCCTTCCCATGGTGTTCATGATCATTCCATTCCCCTTGTCTCAGGAAGCCTCCCCCCCAATATTCGTCCCTATCATCACCCCTTTTCCCAAAAAAATGAAATTGAGGAAATTGTTCAAGACTTGGTCATCGCAGGTGTTATTCTCCCTAGTATGAGCCCCTACTCTTCACTTGTGGTCATGGTCCTTAAGAAATAAGTTTATTGGCACATGTATATTGACTTATGTGCCCTCAACAAACTCACCATTAAAGACAAATTTATAATTCCTATCATTGATGACCTCTTGTATTAATTGAGTGTGCCTAGTTCTTTACTAAAGTTGATCTTTGTTCTAGATACCACCAAATTTGTATGAAAGATGCAGACATTTCTAGGAATTCATTTAGAACTCATGAGGGCCACTATGATTTTTTTTTCATGCCCTTTGGCTTGTGTAATTCTCCCTCCACTTTCCAAAGCCTCATGAATCATGTCTTATGTCCTTTTCTCCATCATTTTTTCTTAGTTTTTTTTGATGATATCCTCATCTATAGTAAAACCTGGACAACCCATCTTGCTCATGTGGATCGATTTCTCCATCTACTCTTTCAGCACCAAAGTTTCCTCAAACAATCTAAATGTTATTTTCATTCCTCAGAAGTGGAGTACTTGGGTCATCTTGTTGTCAAGGCCAATGTCAGGGTGGATCCTAAAAAAATTGAAGCTATGAAAGATTGGCCTCACCCAAAGAATCTCAAAATATTGCGTGGATTTATGGGTTTAAAAGGTTATTATCGCAAGTTTGTTAAGAATTATGGAAAGATTGTGTCACCTCTCACTCCACTCCTTAAAAATAATTATTTCACTTGGAATCCAATAGTTTCTCAAGATTTTCAAACCTTGAATATGGCCATGCACACAACTACAGTCCTAGCCCTTCCTAATTTCACAAAGACCTTTGTCCTGGAATGTGATGCTTCAAGGAAAGGAATTGGTGTTGTCCTTATGCAAGAGGGTCGGCCTTTGGCCTTTACCAACAAATAATTTTCCGAGCGTAATTTGGGAAAATAAATCTATGAAAAGGAAATGTTGGCCATTCTACATGCCATGGATATTTGGTGCCCTTATCTATTGGGGGAACACTTCCAAATTAAGACAAATAATCAAAGCCTCAAGTATTTTATGGATCAATTTATTTCCTCCCCAGAGCAACAAAAATGGGTGACTAAGCTCTTTGGATATGATTATGAGATCATTTACAATAAAGGAAAAGACAATGTGGTTGTTGATGCACTTTCTAGAAAATATGAAGATGAAGGGTCCCTTTTTTCTCTCTCCTTCATTGTACTAGATTGGCTCCAAGTTGTTCACCATGAATGGCTATAGGATTCCAAAAGTTTTCATATGATACAAAAATTGCAGTCCAATTCTATAGTTTCCCTAAGGTACTCTTGGCTCAATGATGAGATTCGATACAAAGGATGTTTGTATTTAAGGAATCACTCAGAACTTAAATCCACAGTACTTTATGAGATTCATGCTACACACATAGTTGGGGACTCCCTATTTACCAAAACCTATGACAGGGTCAAACCTTCTTTTTTCTGGGATGGTATGAAATAGGATGTTCATAATTTTGTGGTTGAATGTGATGTGCGTCAATGCAATAAGGGAGAAATAGTCAAATCTCCTAGCACACTACAACCACTTCCGATTCCACCTACTATTTGGTGTGATATTTCTATGGATTTTATTGTAGGCTTACCTAAATTGGGCAATAAATTAGTCATCATGGTGGTTGTTGATTGTCTTTCCAAGTATGTTCATTTATGTGCTCTTCAACACCCATTTACAACATCCACTGTCACTCAACTTTTCATGGATCAGGTCTTCAAGCTTCATGGCATGCCACATTCTATTGTCTCTAATCGCGACCCAATTTTCACTAGCAATTTTTGGCAAGAACTATTCAAGATACAAGGCACATAATTGCATCTCACCACAGCTTATCATCCCCATATTGATGGTCAAACTGAAATTGTTAACAAGTGTTTGTAAACATATTTGAGGTGTTTTGCATTAGAAAGGAAAAATCAGTGGGCTCAATGGTTACCACTAAATGAATGGTGGTACAACACTTCATATCATACAACTACCCACATGACTCCTTTTGAAGTAGTATATGGAAAAAATCCATCTTCAGTTCTCTCATATTTTTCAGGTGTCTCGAATGTCCAAGCGGTTGACCAAATGCTTACAGTTCGAAAGGATATTCTTCATACCCTCAAAGAGAATTTGGTCATGGCCCAGAATCGCATGAAGCAACAAGCAGATCAAGGTCGCTCTAAAATTCAATTTGAAGAAGGAGATCAGGTGTTTCTTTGACTACAACCCTACAAGCCAAATTCCCTCAAGGATGACCATTGTCATAAACTAGTGCCCAAATTTTATGTTCCTTATATTGTTCTCAAGAATGTGGGAGAGTGACGCAGCTGCACTCCTCGGAGAACGTCCACTCTCACAGGATATCCTTTCCTCTCGGCCCAAAGAACATCAAAGGTTCTTCTGATTCCTTTCAGGAATCTTCCTTACCCACGGATTCTCTTCGGCACAATCACCCTTTCTTTAGTTGTCGGAGGATCGAAACTCGCGACTTCGTGGGTTCTCTGTCAATCTCTAGGTTCTCGAATCCCCAAGACCCGATCGCTTTGGTCAATGCTGAATTTCTCTCACCGTGTCAGAACTTCTCTCTATCGCTTCTTCACTACTCGCGACACCAAACATTTAGTTCTCCAACCCCCGATACATGAGATGCCGAAACGCGAACCTCACGATCTCGCCCCCTCGCGACTTCACTGCTCGTGAGGTCAATTAACTCCTATGTCATCTCCCGATGCCCGAGACGCCGAAACGCTGATATCTCGCGTCACCTGCCACGTCACCCTACTGTAGCCCATGCTATTTACGCAATCCATCGGGACCTCGCTTCTCGCACTATCGCGATTCCCGTGGCCAAATCTTCGATCCCTTTCTCGCGAAACCCCGATAGCCGATCTCGTGATGGATCCAACGGCCCTAGCTGGCTTGGATCAATGCTCTATCTATCCTGAGCTTGAACCTTCTTCATGATTGCACTGCAACCTTCCTGCAACTCCGAGAGATCCAACGACCTACGGATCTTCACGAAATGTTCTTGGAGAAATTCGATCGTCCGTCCCTTCCGAATGAACTCTATGAAATGATGAGGCACTCTTCTGCAGAACTCGTCACCTTGCGCACAAACCTGGGACTCTCTTTACAAGCCTTCTAGGCACGAATTTGTCTATACCGTCCTTCGACGAACTCGAAGGCCTATCCTTCCTGAGCTTCCATGACTTCAAATCTCTCTGAAAAAAGTTCTTGCACGCACTCCTTGCGGAAAATCTTCAACCACGACTAAGTGTTGAATCTTTCGACCCTGCACACTCCTGTAGCAGTAGTCTTTCAGTCCCTTTTCTCAGAATCGCAACTCCGAGTCTGAACTTAGCCTGTGCACTCCTTGCATGGCTCCGGTGCCAAATCTGCACTTCTAGGGACTTAGAACGAAATTTACCTCTATTTGAACCCTTCAGTCAACGCACTCCTTGTGGACGATTCAACTGCACTCCTTGCAGGAATTCTCTGGTTCAAGATAGAGAAACAATTGAAACTAATTCCTTGTTCCCTTTAGACTTCAATTCAACCATGAAATCACATACACAGCATATAAAAGAAAATGTATGACAGGAAGTAAACATTCATGAGCATATTAACATAAATACACAGAGAATAACACAAGCCATGAATTTGAATCAAAACTCTTTCTATTAATTTGAATGTCTGTACATGGGTGTTCTTCATACACTTCTCTGCATGCTCTTTCTCTTCCTGCTTCAATAATGTTACAATGCACAAAGGAGGGTGTCTATATCCTGTTTCCCTCTTGCGCTCTAAAGCTATCAAATCTAGAATTAAATTCCTATCTACTTTACATTAAGTTTATCAAATGCCTCATCTACCTAAGGATGAGAGCTATCTGCTCAAGGTCCATTACAATATACAAAGTGCACTTAATTAAATCCACACATTAATGTTTGAGCAACAATATCAAGGTGCTTTCAAAGTTTGTGCCGGCGCTATCCAGATGTCCTCCGATTCTGCGCTGGCTCGCTTGACGTGGGCGATGCTCCTGCATCATACTCCCTCGCTTGAAAATTTTCATGGGCTCCTGTCCATGCTTCTGGATCACTGTTTTTCTCTCCCAGCTGGCATCTTCCACTGGGTGGCCCTTCCATTTGACCAGATACTCAAAGTATTGTTTTCTCCTGGTCTTCTTACCCACTCTCTTGTCCAGTATGTACTCCATCTACACCTTCTCTGCAACTGGTAATTGTTTTATCCACTGGATTACTGGCTCTTCAGTTCCAGTCCCTGCTTCTCCAACCCCGTATGGATATAAATATGTGATATTGAATATTGAAGATATTCCGATGCCATCTGGCAACTCAATCTCATAAGCATTCTCTCTAAATTTCCTCAAGACCCTGCATGGCCCGATTTTCTTCATCTTCAATTTGTTGTATGTTCCCCTCGAGAACCTTTCTTTCCTCAGGTGCGCCAGAACTAGATCACCAAATTCAAACTGAAGTTATCCCTGATGCTGATCTACTCTGCATTTATACTCCTGATTGGAATCCTGCAATCGCTGCTTCACCTGACTGTGAAGTTCTCTCATCGCCTCAGCGAATTCTCCTGCACTAGCGCTGCTAGTAGCCGTCTGTTCTGAATATAGAAATTCAAAAACTCCTCTTAGCTGCATCCCATATACAACCTAAAATGGACTCTTGCCTGTACTCTGATTCACTAAATCGTTGTATGCAAATTCTGCCTGTGGCAATATGTTGTCCCAGCTGCTATGGTGCTCCATCACCAAGCTTCTCAGCAAGTCTCCCAGACTTCGGTTGACCACTTCTGTCTGTCCATCTGTCTGAGGATGATAAGAAGAACTAAACGGCAGATTAGTTCCTAGCTTCTTCCATAGCTTCCTCCAAAAATTCCCTATGAATTTAGTGTCCCTGTCCGAAACAATGCTTTTCGACAATCCATGAAGTCTAACGATCTCTTTGAAAAAAAAAATTGTGATGTGTGTCGCATCGTTGGTATTCTGGAATGGAATGAAATGTTCCATCTTAGAAAACCTGTCCATGACCACAAAGATCAAATCAACACCTCTTTGTTTCCTTGGCAATCCCAATACAAAATCCATGGTGATCGCCTCCCATGGCCTCTCTAGTATGGGTAATGGCTGATAAAAACCTGCATTCTGCTTTCTCCCTTTTGAATGCTGACAAATTATGCACCTGTCAACGAACCTCTTGACATCTGCACACATCCCTGGCCAAAAATATGACTCATTCAGCTACACGAATGTCTTTTCATAGCCAAAATGTCCTGCCAATCCACCAGTGTGTTTCTCTTTTAACAAGTTCTCCCTCATGGAGCAATTTGGAATACACAGCTGATTGCCTCTGAACAACAATCCTTCCTAGATCATGTAATCTATCCAAGGACTCCTATCTCTGAGAACTGGATTCTCAGTCACTTCATACGCTTCTCCAAAATCTGCATCTCCTGCGTACATGTTCCTGAGATTTTCAAAACCCAAAGTTTTGACTCGGAACTCCTGCATCAGCAAACATTTCTTGCTCAAAGCATCAGCCACTTTGTTAGCAGTACCCGAAATGTGTTTAATCACAAATGTGAAATTCTGCATATACTCTACCCATTTTGCATGTTTCTGATTCAACTTCTCTTGTTGAGTCACAAACTGTAATGCATGATTATCACTGTACAATACAAATTCCTTCGGGATCAAGTAATGCCTCCACTTATTTAGTGCCTGTATGATAGCATACAATTATTTATCATACGTGGAGTATTTCAGCTTCGCGTCATCTAGTTTCTCGCTGAAATATGCAACCGGCCTGTCTTCCTGACTCAAGACTGCCCCTATGGCATACCCACTTGCGTCACATTTCACCTGGAATGTCTTCAGAAAATTCGGCAACACCAACACTGGTTGCTCCATGATCTTTTGCTTCAATAGATTGAAGCTCTTCTCAGCCTCAGTTGTCCAGTGAAAATATTTGTGTCTTTTCTTCACTGTATCCATCATCGCTGTGCTAATTCCACTGAAATTTCTGATGAATTTCTAGTAGAAACTAGCTAAACCACGAAAACTTCTCACCTCGAAAATATTTCTCGGTGATGGCCAATTTTTGATCACTTCTACCTTATCCGGATCCATCCTCAACTCATTAGCTGAAATAACAAAACCCAAATAAATGAGCTTTGTCTTCATAAATGAGGACTTCTTCATATTAATCAACAACTTCTCCTGTTGTAGCTTCTTCATCACTATGGCCAAATGCTTCAGGTGTTCAGCCACTGACTTACTGTAAATTAGTATATCATATAAATACATAATGACGAACTTCCCAATGAACTCCCTCAGGACTTCATTCATCAGCCTCATAAAAGTACTTGGTGCATTCGTCAAACCAAATGGCATGACTAGCCATTTGTACAAACCCTCGTTTGTCTTGAACGTTGTTTTCCACTCATCGCCTTCTCTCATGCGAAATTGGTGGTATCCGCTCTTCAAATCAATCTTTGAAAAATAATTTTCCCCACTCAGGCAATCCATCAGATCACCCATCCCCGGTAGTGGAAACCTGTATCTAATGGTTATTTTGTTGATCGCTCTTGAATCGGTGCACATCCTCTAACCTCTGTCTTTCTTCGGACTGAGCACTGTTGGAATAGCACACAGACTCAAACTCTCTCTGACCAACCCTTTGTCCATCAAATCCTAGACTTGTCTCTTGACCTCTTCGTTCTCTTGCGGCGTCAACCTGTACGTGTCTCTATTCGGAAAACTGGCTCCTGGTATGAGTTCTATGTGATGAATCACACCTCTTATTGGTGGCAACGAACGAGGTAATTCATCCACTATGATATCAATGAACTCTTCCAGCAGTTCCTGAACTTCAACTGGAAAATCATCCACTCTTGTGCTAGTCAGAATAATCCTCAGCTTTCTGACAACAAAGAATTGTGGATCTTCTTTCTTCTTCACCTTTGTAAGAAGCTCCTTCCCACTCATGAGAAGCACTGTGTTGTTCACTTCCATCTTCACCTCTTTGTCCTTTATCGGAAGCAACATATGGGTTCTCCCATTTTTCTCCAGCGTATATGTGTTCATTCTCCCATCATGAATCACATTTCTGTCATATTTCCATGGTCTACCCAGCAATAAATGGCATACATCCATGGGAATAACATCACATAAAATTTTATCATTATATCCCCCTATTTTGAATTCAACCAAGCATTGTTTGGTAACAGTTACCTGGTGTCCTTTTTGTAGCCATGAAACTCTGTATGGACTGGGATGATCAGTCGTCTCCAGCTCCATCTTTTCTACCATCTTGGTTGAAACGAGATTATCTGTGCTACCACTATCAACAATAACCTTGCACACCCTGTCCTTTGTCTTGCAAGCTATTCTGAACAATCTGGTCCTTTGAACCAAATTCTCCACCTCCTTCTCGGGTGTCAACAGAACTTTACGCATCATGAGTGACCTTCCGCCTTCTGCGTCTTCAGCCTCAACATCACGCCTCTGTGCTTCTGTGATGTGAGCTTCTCTGATGTCCTTCTTTTTCTCTGGACACTCGTAAGACTTGTGCCCATTCTTTCCACATGTGAAACATGTGATAACTCCACCTCGGCCTCTTCCTTTACCTCTGGTATGAGGAAAAGTATTTGCGTCAGCATAATCTCCTCACTGATCATTTTGCTGTCCTCTCTGCTCAACATATGGCTGCCTCTGCGAGGTTCCACCTCTTTCAACCTCACCCTGAGGTTTCTTCCATTCCTCTTTGGGCTTTTGGTATTTGTCCTGAGAAACGGACTTGCCTCTGGGCTGGCTTCTGCCTCACCCTTACTGTCCTTGCTTTCGACTCAGCTTCTCCTCGACTTTCAGAGCCATCTGATAAGCATCTTCCATTGTCCTGATGGTAACCATGTTTAATTCATCCTGAATGTCATATCTCAAACCATTCGGATATATAGAAACTTTCTCATCATCGCTCTCCTGATGACCTGCTCTGATGTTCAGTCGATAGAATTCCTCAATGTATTCTCTCACTGTCATCAGCTTTTGTATCAGGTTCTGCATTCGCCTGAACAGTGTGATTTGATAATGCCTCGGGATGAACTTCACCTTCATCTTTGCGATCATTCGATCCTAACTCTTGATCTTATGCTTACCTTTGCAACATCTATCTGCTTGAAGCTCGTCCCACCACAATGATGCATGCCCTTTGAAGAACGTAACAACATGCTTGACTTTCTTATCCTCTTCGATATCCTCATAATCGAAGTAGGTGTCAAGAGCTCTAACCCAATCTAGCAGTTCCTCTGCATCCAGATTTCCTTCATAGACTAGAATGTCCATTTTCACCTTTGCACCCATCCTTGCGATGGATTTGATCAATCGCTCGGTTGATGCATCTTCTGCTGTGACCTCTTCTTCATGTCCAACTTCCTCTTCAACTTTAGAATCACTGAAATCTCCAGCACCGGCTCCACGTCTCTGAGTTGTCTCCATGTCTTCGAGTCTTGCTCAGAGATCTCTCATCTGTCTTTCCATTTCCAGATTTCCTGCTGGCCTGCCTCTTCTCCTCACCTCCCTATCCTCTGGATCAGGTGACTGCCTTTCTCTTCTTGGCGGCATGGCGGTTTTCTTCTTCTCTACTATAGAAAACAAATATATAAACCCGCTCTGATACCACTCTTGACGTAGCCGCACTCCTCAGAGCACGTCCACTCTCATAGGATCTCCTTTCCTCTCGGCCCGAAGAACATCAAAGGTTCTTCTAATTCCTTTCAGGAATCTTCCTTACCCACAGATTCTCTTCGGCGCAATCCCCCTTTCTTTAGTTGTCGGAGGATCGAAACTCGTGACTTTGTGGGTTCTCTGTCAATCTCTAGGCTCTCGAATCCCCGAGACCCGATGGATTTGGTCAACGCTGACTTTCTCTCGCCGTGCCGGAACTTCACTCTATCGCTTCTTCGCTACTCGCGACACCAAACATTCAGTTCTCCAACCCCTGATACACGAGATGCCAAAACGCGAACCTCGCGATCTCACCCCCTCGCGACTTCTCTACTCGTGAGGTCAATTAACTCCTATGTCAGATCTCGATGCCTGAGACGCCGAAACACCGATATCTTGCGTCACCTGCCACATCACCCTTTTGTGGACCACGATATTTATGCAATCCGTCCGGACTTCGCTTCTCGCACTATCGCGATTCCCATGGCCAAATCTTCGATCCCTTTCTCGTGAAACCCTGAAAGAAGATCTCGCGATGGATCCAACGACCCTAGCTGGCTTGGATCAATGCTCTATCTGTCCTGAGCTTGAACCCTCTTCGCGCTTGCACTGCAACCTTCCTGCAACTCCGAGAGATCCAATGACCCATGAATCTTCACGAAATCTTCTTGGAGAAATTCAATCGTCCGTCCCTTCCGAATGAACTCTACGAAATGACGAGGCGCTCTTCTATAGAACTCATCACCTTGCGCACAAACCTGCGACTCTCTTTACAAGCCTTCTAGGCACGACTTTTTCTATACCTTCCTTTAACGAACTCGAAGGCCTATCCTCCCTGAGCTTCCATGACTTCAAATCTCTCAGAAAGAAGTTATTACACGCACTCCTTGCGGAAAATCTTCAACCATGACTAAGTGTTGAAGCTTTTGACCCTGTGCACTCCTGCAGCAGTAGTCTTTCAGTCCCTTTGCTCAAAATCGCAACTCTGAGTCTGAAATTAGCGTACGCACTCCTTGCATGGATCCGATGCCAAATATTCACTTCTGGGAACTTAGAATGAAAGTTACCTCTATTTGAACCCTTTGTTCAATGCACTCATTGTGGACGATTCAACTGCACTCCTTGCAGGAATTCTCTGGTTCAAGATAGAGAAACAATTGAAACTAATTCCTTGTTTCCTTTAGACTTCAATTCAACCATGAAATCACATACACAACATATAAAAGCAAATGTATGACAGGAAGTAAACATTCATGAGCATATTAACATAAATACATAGAGAATAACACAAGCCATGAATTTGAATCAGAACTCTTTCTATTAATTCGAATGTTTGTACATGGGTGTTCTTCATACACTTCTCTGCATGCTCTTTCTCTTCCTGCTTCAATAATGTTACAATGCACAAAGGAGGGTGTTTATATCCCATTTCCCTCTTGCTCTCTAAAGCTATCAAATATATAATTAAATTCCTATCTACTTTACATTAAGTCTATTAAATGCCTCATCTACCTAAGGATGAGAGCTATCAACTCAAGGTCCATTACAATATACAAAGTGCGCTTCATTAAATCCACGCATTAATGTTTGCGCAACAATATCAAGGTGCTTTCAAAATTTGTGCTGGCGCTATCGAGCTGTCCTCTGGTTCCACGCTGGCTCGCTTAACATGGGTGATGCTCCTGCATCAGAGAGGTGGCATATAAGTTATCTTTTCCCACACATTCTAATCTCCATCCTGTTTTTCATGTTTCCTTCTTAAAGAAGCTAATTGGAGCTAAGTTCCAAACTCAAACCAACCTTCCTGAGTTGGATGATTAAGGCTCCATTTGTCTATAACCACAATTATTTTTGGACCATCACGAGTGTCTTATGTGTCAACGAACCATCAAGGAAGTGTTATTCCAATGGAAAGATACAACTCCAAAAAATTCCACTTGGGAACTAGCTACCATTCTGCAACAATTTCCCCATATCGAGCCTTGAGGACAAGGCTATTTTTAAAGGAGAGGACATGTTAGGGATCTAACCCCTCACGTAGGTAGAATAATATATTTCCATGTAATAAATGTCAATATTAATAAGGCCTAGCAATAAGGAAGAATAATTCCAATGTCATAAGACCTAATAAAATCTTTTGCTTCTAGAAGGATCTTCCTCGAGATGGTTCTTTTGATAGCCATATATAGTATAAATAATATTTGAGGGTATGAAAATTTTTGTCTTGGATACTATCATAATAGATCATTTCTTTGATGGAGGTTTCCTCCATGAATAAGCAAGTGAACATTTCTCTCAGTAATCAAAGTGTTCTTTCTGGTATTATTCTAGTATCATCTTGGTCTTATTCTGGCATTGTTCTGGTTTATATTGTTGTTCATATGCCATTTCTAGCTATTTATTTCTATTATGCATACTTTTCTATATCTGGAATATTACAAGAGTTGACCCTACAGTGGAGAGATCAAAGGCCAAGCCTTTGAAAATTGTTATAAGGAAAATATCACTATGGCTAGGGGTAAACCACAAAAGATGGAAACAACTGCAGAAATCAACTCTAATCTCAGGTATTCTATATAAAAAAATGTACTATCAAGACAAGATAAAAGGCCTACCTCATCCAGATGTTCGATGATGTCCATCATTGATCACTTGACTCAAATAAATGCACCTACAACATGTCCTCAACAAATAAGAATCACAAGAAAATTGTGATAATATATAATGTTAGCACATTCAATAGCATAATCCATCAACATTCATAACAAATATTCCCATGGAATAACAATTCAAATATTTGAAAGATATTAATTGGATGGGAAAAGAGTATTTCTATTAAAATGTAATCAACAGAAGTGAATGAATTACAAACTTCTACGTCGTGTTGGGCCCCAACAACTCCCCTTATATTTTTACAAAATTTAAAGAGCACCTATTAGAATCTTGATAATTATAATGAGCTACAGAATCAACCTTTTCAAATAGTTCCATTCATTGGCTTGCTTTGAGACAAACTTAAGACATTCACTTTAGTATGAGTCATTTATTACAAGAGTATATGTCAAAAGTTAGAAACGAACATAAAAATCTCAATTTAAACAAAAACGTTAATTTTTATCAAATGTTTACTTTCATTTAAATTATGATTATGTGTTCTTTATTTTGCTCATTAGAAAGTTTGACTATTTTGAATAATGTGTTCAATACTTCATCAAATAATATATTGGTTGGTTTCTCATTTTCATGAAATCATTTGGTGATATTAATTAATTAAATTCTTTTTTTTTCATTTTGCATCTCATTTCAAAATAATAAAAATCAAAGAATTATCTATTATTTGTTTGATTTTGTAAAAAACTAAAATTAATATTTTTTCTCCATTAACTTGAAGCTTCTAGATCATATTTGAAAATAAAATTATAAATAATGTTTTTTTATAAGTTATAGTTAGTTTAAATTTATTTTTGATTTTTCTAGATTTTGTTTTATTCACAATTTTTAGGTTATTAATTTAGGTTTATTTTTGTTTCACAGGTTTCTATTATCAAATATTTGATACAGATATGATCATGGATTGATTTTATTATCCAAATACATTCAAGATGATTGAT